>BMAT01004464.1:89146-99443 GCA_019649035.1 Elysia marginata | reverse complement strand
TACTGGAGGGTTTACTTCATGGGTGTGAGAAACTAGTAGCGTTGCAACAAACATGCTATCCAGCTGTTGCTCTCATCAACCCAATAGATCGTTAAAATCGACCATACAGAATAATTTTGATGCGTAATATTCGTGGACGGCGCGGTTAGCAAAGGGCAAGGCGATACATCAGCCATTGCATTAAACTTTAGTTAGGTCTGGGTATAGAGATATGGCCCCATAATCAATATTGCCAGACACTGCGAGCCAGCGTTAATTGATTTAATGCATAAGATGAGTGGGTTTGACCGATTTGCTTGATTATTTAATATTGTAAAGGACAACGCATTTACGATAGTTAGATATATTTAAACCAACATCTAAAAGGTGAAAAGCGTTATCGATCGAGTTTTTTTTTTATAGAAAGTGCTGGGCAAAAATAGTTCAATCAAGACATCTCAATCAGTAAGAGAGATATAATAAGCAGCTGTGGGGGCAAAAAACTTTTGCAAACAATATTTGAAATGGGAACGGAACAAAATTAACAGACATTAATGTCAATTCTGAGAGTTTTTAAAAACAACCATTCAGCACAAACTGGTTTTCCAGCGAGCTGTTCTTTGCAATCATTTCTCGATTCAAAAGCCTTGTTTCCTGTTGTATAAAATCAATTCTATGACGTCTCCGATAAATCGTGACGCAAGACCTCATCAATGACTTGCTCTCCATTATTCATAGAAATCTGCAATGAATTGCATTGTTTCGCAATGCTCAGGGCTTTCCGCATGACTTGCGTGGAGTGGCGTGCTAAGGCTCCTTACCCAAGTTTATTTTTTACTGTGCAAATTCTGAGAGAACTGGAACTGGGGTTGGGGAAGAGGAAGGACAGAGAGGGGGGAATAGGATAGAGAAAAGGAAATGGAAAAAGAGATTGAGGGAGAGGGAGGAGGAACATCCTAAAGGTTACGATGATAAAGCGGTAGAAAAAGGGAAAAGAAGCGCACAGGGGGAAAGAAAGGAGATATAAGGTTGGTCTGTCAACTTCTGACAAGTGGTGGAAATTTAAAGAGCCTTGCTCCTTTAAGCCTGGCGATAGGCCCGGCATAATAGCACAACACACAGAGTTGTATAGATCGTTTGAACAATTAACTGAAGCTAATAGAGAACGAGATTTAATGATTTAGTTTCTCGACCATTTCAAGAGTCACCATTGATCTCAGAGCTATTGAGAATGAGAACGAGAGGCAGATGCAAAAATAAGTGACAAAAATCACTCCGACGGATATTGATAGTGTAAGCGTTTCTGCGAAATTTTAGTGCCACAAATTTGGCCAAGGCAAGCCGACAAAAAGCTGTTAGATAAAAAGTGCCAAAGCGCACAACATTGATCACCCTTAGTTATAGACAGACAAGAAATGGAAATAGACAATAAGCTGTGGCTGTTTGGAGAAAAACTTGAGTATTTAGACATTAAAAAATAGATTATTAGACATAATTCATAGGTTTTTCGCGTCAGTCACTTCGTAAGGTTAGTTTCAGTATTCACCAGCCATGACTGCAAGGGATGGGGGAGGGATTTTTTTTTTTTTGCACGGTCAGACCAGTTGTCACTTACTGAAAAAAGGAAAAATCGATACAATAACAATATGCGATGTTTTTGGGCAATGACCTTCGCTTTATCAAGAAGCATAACATTTTGTTACAACTTTTTGTACAATGAAGCGAAGATAAGCCGAGAAAGGTAGGCGTGGCCACAATCATTCACAACACTAAATGCGTTGATACAAATGTGAACGGGTAGTTTTATTTTGTGCCTACTTTTGATAATCTTTTTGTACGGATGTTAAATTAGTTGCCTAAGAGAGAAAAGTGAGGTATTTTAAGAATTATTCTCTGCTGTTGTGGAAAAGAGAGAAGTTAGCTTTGATGCATTGAGCAAAAGCTGTTGAAAAGTCTTTGTAGTTTTTGATAAATTGCTCACAATCTGTAATTTGCACTGAACACGGAGGTTGAGACCAGAAATTTTCCAAAGTGCTGTGCATGGAATGGGAGTGTGAATCGCTCAATCTTCGGTGTAGCCTCCTTGTTGAGGAATAGCCCAGACGGTATAAATTTTATTTTGAGAATATCATGCAGAACCCTCACAAACAGTATAAATTTTTTCTCTTATTGTTGTGTCAGAATAAGGGCCTTAGGGTCATTCTGTGGTGAAGCAATCTGCCTCACCACATTGCATCATACACCCCAAAACTAAATTAATCCCGAATGTGACATTATGTATTAAAGAGTAAACTGTGTAATTGACTGCTCACCACAGAGCTTTACTGAAATTGCTCTAGAACTGAATAAATGAAATTAAGGAACATTCCATATCCATAAGTAGAACCACCAGCTAACACATACACACACACACAAATTGTTTTGGCAAGCACATAACATACCCATTCGACATAGACAGACATTGTGGTAATTTTTTTTAGTAAAATAATGAGAAAGCGTCTGTATTCAGCTCAATCTTTCACTAACGTTAGAATATTTCTAGCTGCGAAATCACATTTTTGAGCATAAGTATGGATATAAAATATATGAGATTAGAGAAGTTATTCAAAATAGAAGAAAAAAATAAAGAACCAAAGGGATTGGTTGCCAATCAAAAAGACTGCTGAAGGAAAAAAGTCTCATCGTGCGAATTACTTATCTTAAAACAGGTGTAGTACTTTAGATCACCGGTGAAGAATTTTCCAATGAGAAACTATAAATATAAAAACTCGTATCTTTTGGGTTGCCGCCAGGCAGGGCCACAAAGTATGCTGTGTTGATCTAGCTAGCTAGTGAAGAAAACCTTTTCAGTTATTCGGATTTTGTGAGGCAATTTCATGCCTTTCTGACACGGTTGTAAACAAAAACAACAACCGGTAATAAAATGCCGGAATCCCCTGCTTCATGTTTAAAACCATTATTTTAATGGCGAAGACAAAATTTGCTGAGCAAAGCTAAGATACTGTTAAATTTATTTTAAAAACACTTACTAAAGACATTCATATCATAACTTGTAAGAATATTGAAAGGTAACAACACAACTAACAAACGAGCAGACGACAGCTCCCAACATGGACACTACTAAAAATTGATACTGCATGTATAAACCACATAGTGATTGCGGAAATGGTAAACCTTAGTAAGAAATGTGCTAGTATTCCAATGTATTATTCAATTAGTATCACGTGTATATCACTTACCAGGAGGTCTTTCTTTTCGGAAACATGACTTCATGGTGACTCGTTCATGACAATATGATGCTCTGGAGACGAAGATTAAACATAGTATGCTTTAGTATGTTATCCAATTAAATGATTGCTTCGTTTCAATTTCTGTGGTAGTCTGCGTAACTTAAAATAATCTCGGCAGTGATTTGAATTTTGGCCATCGCTTCTATACCTGCTAAGATAAATATCAAAATATGTCAATGTTACCCTGCTTGTAAATCTTTCGTTTGTTGGCTTTATAAAGCAGCAACTAACAACTATCTTGCGGTTATTTATAAGCCAGTTATCACAAACACTTTGTAAGTTTGGATATTTTTGGCACACAGTAGTTGTCCGTTCGGTTCAGATAAAAATTAACATAATCGAAGATGGTAACTAAACTACTCTAAATAACCCAATAAGCTGCTTATAGAATGTACTTCACTGTTCAGTGAAAACCAAACAGAAGAATCTAACCACGCATGTTGTATTTCTTCTTCATGTCCCGCAATGACCCATATCAACATATTACAATCAGTGAAAAAACACAGCGATAAGAAGGCCTCCTTCTAAATGCAAAGAAAACCAAGATCTTTGACTCCGATAAAAGTTGAGGCTCGCAAACTTGTGTAGATGGTGAACAGCTAGACCATGTCACTAACTTCATTTACTTTTGCGCAGACTTCGACACTGATGGTAAACATAAAACAGAGATCAGAAGAAGATTGACCACAGCGATGGCAAAACTGAAGAAACTGATGATTCTGCGAACGAGTCAATCAATACGCACCACGCTGAGAATAACAGAGTCATATATATTCCCGGTTGCCACTTACGGTTGCGAGACGTGGACCTTATCCAAAAACAGATAAAAAATAACCTACGCTTTTCAAATGAAATGCTACCGAAAAGTTTTTAGAGTACCATAGACAACTAAAGAAACCAAAGAAAGTATTCTAAAAAGCCCGGGCATAGAAAAATAAATTCTTACACCAGATAAAGGGACAAAGGTTAAATTCTTTTGTCACTTCGAACGACACGACACATTAGAGAAACTACGCATAGAGACCGCGTTAGAGGGTATGGAGCGCAGGGGAAGGCTTAGAAGGACATTGCAAAGACAAAAACTGAAGTAGGTCGAAGAGCGTATGACAGAAAGAGATCCCGGCAGCTTTTGTGGGAGGCAGCGTCCATCCTGCATCCGCCTTCAAGAAGAAGAAGAAGAAGAAGAAGGAGGAGGAGGAGGAGGAGGTTGGATTAATTATATCCATTTGGGTGGAGCTGAGCAATGAACTCTCCCCTTCCCAGCCCAAGCATCATCTTCTGGGCGTGGTTTCTAAATACAGAGCATTAGATTTATACACATTGCGCACAATGGATTTCGTTTTTCAGGTTTACTTCTTTGACAAAGAGAAAATCAATTTAGCAGTTAAAACTGTGCTGATACAAAGGCTCTTGTAAAAAATTAAAGATCTACTTATAAAATATATATAAATACTTGCATATATCACGACTTAGTCATAATGCACGTAATGTAAACTGTCATGAACTCGTCATTGATAAGATTAGGACTGTTGTACCTACAGGTATGTCGCTAAAGCGTGCATAATTATTATTACACTGACATTGAGTCTCCTAAAGTTGCTCTTTGTCAAGCAGGTAAAACAGTTTCAGTACCAAAGTACGCTGAAGGTCTACACAATGAATGATGCGGAGCTTCTAAAGAAAGCTCAATATCTATAGAATACGAAATGGATCAAGCCCAGCGGGACAGCTTGATAAAAGTTTAAATCTGAATCAATACAGTGATGAACTCAGTGGGAGTAGGCCCAGCTGTTCTTCTCCTGCATGACTGAGTGACAGTTGCACTAAGAGGTTGAGAACTAAACCCAACCTCTTTGAGTGACCCTGTCGTGACCTACCATAACCTTTGTAACGGTATTTTGTTGTGAAAAAAATAGTATTTTTCACCGAATTAACGGTCAACCCAATACAAAAGACAAAAATTAGACCTATTTACCCCTGTTTCAGACAACGTTTTGCTGGGGTGAAATCTGTGGCCGGTTTGTCGTATCGGTACATACTTAATACAGGTAGAGAAATATATTTAAAAGTAGTGTGACATTACGGGGAGAAGACAGTCGTTGTGACATTATTGTAGAGTATAAATGGGTTAGGCAATTGAAGCCCGTGTTTATTGTTGCTTTGGCACTTACAGCATAGCTACTAATGCAAACAAGATTTAACATTTTCATCGATGCTTTACACAAAGAAAAAAGTTTTTAACAAAGGTTTTTATTTCAATGGAAGAGGTGGTGTGTAAGAACAGTATTATATTTATGTGTTACAAGGGCAATATTAAATCATTCCGACTGGGCTGAAATCTTGCTTTACAAATCCATTTAAAACCTAATTCATGTTTCAAATCTTCAATTTTTATCCAATATTAATTCCACAGCCTTAGGCCTGATTTACTTGGCTACACGACATTTTCTCAATACACAATCTGATCGGTGCACTTAACTGATCTTCAAAGAGAAAACTTACCACACTTGTGCCTGTCTAGGTAAAACATAAATAATAGCAGATAATTCATAGACACCTCTTCTAGCCCTGGGTGGCAAAGCAAGTGTATTGATTTCCTTTCTTTATACACACATTGAGTCCTGGGAAATTGTAAAATTATGTAGGTCAGACAGAAAGCTCAGACTCCGTTGCTCGTCACTTGCGGATTATGAGGTTTAGAAAACATTCTATTTATTGTATGGGCTGTTCAGGTTGACAGCAGCAAATAGCAATAATAATGAGACGGTCTCGTTCAGTTAGTTTTAGCGTCACAACAAAGTCTGCGGGATAAACTACGCACGAGGCAGACAGCTGATACATCTGATCGTTTTTTTTTTTTTACAGTGCGTCATTGGAGCACACAGTAAGTTCATTTAATCGTGTTTTTCGGTCAAAATCATTAACGGTTTTGTTTTAATTCACCAAACATCAAACAATGACCGATGCTAATATTGATGAAGAATAATCAGAACCGTTCGACTCTAAACGTGTAGCCTACCACACTGGTACAATTATTATAGACAATCTAGTGTGGGACAGCAGCTAATATAAAAGGAAAAAAAACGACTCTGAATTAAGTGCCGGTGTGGCTATTTGTTAATACACTGGTTAATATAAATAGCGACCGCTACAGAGAGTTACGTTCACCCGCTGCCACTCGTCCAATCCCGCAAAGAATAGCTTTTCTAAACAGCCTGCATGTTAAAGATTCGGCTAAAAATAACCAGGAGAGGCGTAACGCTGAGTCAAATGTCTATTTTTAGCGGCACGTTAACTGCAGTTTAAGATTGAGAAAGATCAAAATCACTTCGAACCGAATCAATTTGTTTTTAATTTTACTATGCAGCTAATATCCATTTGGCCTAATTCACATAATAAAAGGTTCTGCAATTTTAACATTATATCATTATCTTAATAGTAAAATAAAGATGACGATCATCCAACTTGAATTTATATTGACAAAAAGAGACAAAATGAAAAACATAGAAACGTTTCGCCTGCAATGGCTTCGTCAGTCACAGACATACTGAAGTGAAAACAAAAATACAGAAACATATAAACATGAGAGAACCAAATAAAGGTTCTTAACTTATCATTATCTTAAGAAACACTTTTTAATGTCTATGTTTCTCATTTTTCTCACTTTGAGAAACGAACACGTAACTGTTAGGTACTCTCTTTTTTTTAAACGTAGTCTATTTAAACAAAATGGTTTACGGAAAGTAATTAGGCCTAAATTAGTGGGTGTAAACTTTGAAGTGCCTTCTATCTAGGTCATACCGTAACTGGTAATATATTATATAGACCACTTGGCACGTTTCTTTATCTATTAGTAGTCAACAGAACTGATAGGGGAAAACGGCCTTATCGGAGTGAATTTTTACTGAATGATTTTCTAATCTAAAAAATGGAACCCATCCTTTTGTTTCACAGATTACCGATCATAATTAAAATGTCCGCCAAGAAGTTCAACCCCGGTCTTTTGACTCCGTCAACGTGTGCTCCATGTATTTACCATACGTGTTTAAAATGAAAAAAAAAAAAAGAAAGAATTGAGATTAACAAAATTGATACCTCCGCTAGAGTATCATTTGCTCAATGCTATTGGTAACATGAAGCTCGTCTATTCTTGATGTTTCTTTTTTTTTTAACAGACCCGAACAAGTCTAACTCAGCAACAGTGCAATGAAGAAATATTATTTCCTTATCACAAACTCGAGAAATCAAACATTTTCTACTAGCCTGAACAACAGATAGTGTTTTCCGCGCTGGCCAGTGACTCCATTAAAACTATTCGAGTAAACACAATGTCAGGAAATGTTGCGTTATGATCATCATTGATGCAACAGCGCCAGCCTATCATTTGTCTGCAAGAAAACCAAAGCACTTACCCAGTAATCCTAAATCTACGTCAGACGGTCCTTGATTTTCTCTGGTTGTCATTCCTTTCACAGACTAATCATTCTGGTAGCATCTGAAAAATAGAGATAACAATATGCCAACTTATAAAAGCTCACTATGTATGTTTTACAGTAAAATGTTGGTAATAAAACTTTCGTTTGCTTTCCCCCTCTCAAGTTCCATTGATAGAAGGTATTTTGGTTTCTTAACAAGAAAAACAAGCTCAGAATATGCAATCACAAGATGAGCTCCATGAGTTTCTTTTGCTTACATTTGTTGGCGTAAAATTAACTCCAAAGGCCTGAGGTATTGCTGTTTATAATAACAAAACACAATGTTTTCCACTCCAATTGCCTAAATATCACGTCGACACTTTAATCTTATTGCTATGAAGTCTTTGTTACGCATCCTTACACATCAGAATATAATACACGATTGAGATAATAAAATCGATCGTACTTTATATACGCTAAATCTACAGTGAATACTTAAATCGATGTGCATAATTTATATACTGTGAAGCTCCGGGCACATGTATTTAACAAAATGCTGTGCTAAATAATTCTAATATTATAACTATTAAGGTCTTTCATAAGACATAGACATATTTGCACCACCTGCAACCATCATAAACTGCAGTATTTAAACTTTGTGGTTTAGTTTAATTTAGGCTTGCTTGTCTTTGGTAATTAAAAGAACTAACTATTTACGTCAACTCAAACCTTAAAAGTTACGTCGGTTTGATAAATTATGTAAAATTCGTAAAATTCATATAGGCGGTTATTGTTATTATTATTATTATTGTTATTATTATTATTATTATTATTATTATTATTACCATTACTATTCATTAGTTATTATTATTATTATTATATTATATTATTATTATTACAATTAGTATTATTATCATCATTTCTGTTGTCGAAATAATTATTATTACTACAGTATTATGATTGCCAAAAAAACGTATAAAACGTGCCGATAAGGACGCTCGTGTCGACAATACATAACAGGCAGCAAAGCAAGATAGCCAAAACGTACAGTAACAACATGGCAATAACAACTATGACAAAAAACCACAGCAGTAACATTACTGAATTATTAAACAAACAAGCCCACATCAGGCGGGGCAGAGATGGTGCCAAAGCGGATCCTCACTATGCGAAGTGTGACTCTAATCTGCATGATTCAGACATGCTCTCTTTTTTCATTAATACTAGATCTTGTTATCCGCTTTATTTTACTGTGCAAATTTAGCCCTTCACGATAATTTTTTGTCCCTGGAGTGTTGAGAGAAAGTATAGTCCAGTTTGGTCCTTTTCCCCTAACCAACTAACATGTCCCATGCAATCACTACTTAGAACGATGATAGATCTATGATTTATTTGAAGCTTGATGTAGAACACACTATAGATATAGGTATGCTAATACTTGGGGTTTATTTGCTGTTGGACCCGTTACAGGCTAATCAGCATCTAGAAGAATGATTTTGAGCAGAGAAAGAACCACGAGCATGTGACCCCATTGGGTGTGGCGAGCTATCGATTTGCATGGATTGAAAAGTTTGACCTGAAACATCAATCTTGCTGAACGCGTTAAGAAATATGTCAGCAAAATAGTGTTCAAACAAACAAAACCCTGTGTGCGCAGCTTGGTTAGGGTCTGTAATCCAGTTTGTTGAAGTAAAATAAACAGTCTTTTAAACCGTATTTCTATAACCCGCCGAGTCCGTGGGTGGTTGTGAATACTCCAATAGTGAGATCAATGACTTTCAAACACGAAACTGACGACAGCCTCAGCTAAACTTTATTCGAACCGGTTGGGGTGTAGGTCAAGTGTATCATAATCACACTCATGACTAAATTCTTTATTTCTTCTTATTTTTTGACATATGTTTCATTTTCATCAGAAGCTGAACGGCCTTTTTTCCCACTGAGTTAAAACGTTATGTAAAACAGTTTCATACTAGCTCTGATCCTTTAAAATGTACAAAAATGTACGACCTAGATAGAATGACAAAGTTTTGTAAGAAAAAAATTAATTTCAAACAATCGTAGGATCTCATTGACATGCTGTTTTAAAGCAACCTCAGAATAGATGACACTTGACGATGACGAAGCTCTTCATCTTGTTAAGAAAGAATACAAGTAGTTGTATATGAACAGAGGCCTTTTATATTAAGCCCAGATGTCTGCGTTTCGTGGTCTTGAAGATGCAATTTAAAATACATGTACTGTCTCACGAGGATCTGACAAGAAAAAAAATCCAGATAATGGTATATTAGGACTGTCGAGTTGTGTAAACATTTTTTATCGGAATAATAGTCTCATTGCTTGCCTACGCTACATAAAACTTAAACTGTTAAGATTCTCGGAGATAATGCGGGTTAAAATTCTAAAAAAAGACTACATCTAATTGATCTAGAAACTTGTCCCACGGGTTGAAATTCTTGCTCTGTAAAATGTCCTCCTGTATCATTTCAAATTAAAAGAGGAGGGAGAGAGAGAGAGGGGGGGGCACCATTTTTAAAGCCAACAGAACCATGTTGCTGGAATAAAGCAAGCTATTCATCACTGTAGGTAAGGGTCTTTTAAACGAAAACGGAC
>BMAT01004464.1:64634-89081 GCA_019649035.1 Elysia marginata | reverse complement strand
ATCAGAAGCAATTTTATGTGTCAACAGCTCTGGACAAGCCAGTTAATTTGAAATTCAGACCAGGTAAGAGTACTAAGACCAACTTAAAAATGTTTTATCGAAGTATATCCAAGAGAGACATTATAAACCTTTAGGAAAACACGATCTCTTGCAGATGATCTTATAGACAAACAACCCAAACAAAATTATACCATACATAAGAACAAAAACTCTAAGATATAGCGTTATATTAAGGCTTTTTTAGATGGTTGAGACTGCCTACAGTGCTGAAGTAAATAAAACGGGTTTGTCTGCAAAATAGATAATCAGTCCCTGAAACATCTTAGAGTTCATGTTATGCGGTACAAAAAGGTAGCTACAAGGCAAATAATAATTATAATTTACCACCGCTTGTTTCACGGTTTATTACAATTCTTTATCATTTTGTTCGTTCAAAAGCTCTTGTGGGGAGTTCTCAAGATTATAAGATAGTACTAGTAGATTCTACTATCGTATATTGTTTTTAAACCTTTCCGGGAGAAACTGCAACAGCAAGGGTAGGAGATATTAAAATAGTTAACCATGCGTGCCACTTCGTTCTTCCCAAGTTCCAGTCTGTCGCTCTCAACTACCAAGGGAGAATGGTCGTAAATAAGCATAAAAGGCCAAAAGGCCTAATACAATTTCAAAACATTGGGCACGAAAAAAAAACCTAATTCTGAAATAATGAAATAAAGTTCACATTTTAGAATCGTACCCGTAAAAAGGTTTATATGTAGTCCTCGAAAAAAATCCAGCTACTTATAAAAGAGGGAGAATAAATAATAACTTGAAGCATCAATTTCAAATTCAAACAGTAAACAGTAAATGTATCAGTACTCTCCACCAATTTTTTAAATACACGTATTGCGCAGATCGTAGGACATTTTCCACGATATAAATATAACGGTAGCTTCGTCTAGGTCTGATATGAAACTTGCAGAATTAGCGACAGTATCCTTAGAGTTTGAGGAAATAAGAGTAAGAGCGTTTGTGACTGATCCTCAAGCTAAAAGGGGGAAAGATGGGCCTGGCTTGTTCACAAGTCTAAAAAAGAAAAGTTCTGCAAAAATAATACATACCAGTAGACTTCACACACCTTGGGCTTAGCATAAAATAAATATAGCGATCCGCGAAGATTCCTAACATGAAAAATATTAATCCTGTTCGCAGAAGCTTTTTTTGAAAAAGATCGTTAATGTACATCCAACAAATGTGAACACCAGTGAGTAGGAGTCGATGTGAAACCACTTGAATCCCGGATGCTAGGGCCGCTGTGACACAGCAAGTCGCCTCGCAGCCAGCAACAACCCCACCCCACTACGTGTGTCGTCTGTGATAAACTCAGCTGTCGCGATCTCGCTAAACGCTACGCTAGAATGGACCAAACGTACACGAACTCGCATTCCTTCACCCGCAAAACACTGTTTGGACCTATCATTGAGGAATGCATCTTGTCCAGTCCACTCAAGCTGGCTATGTAGAATATAATACTATAGCCAAGCACACAACATATCGCATGTGGGTGTATTGGTCTCGTTTTAGCTGGACATGTAAACGTGGATCCATGCCTTGTTTTCCAAGTCTGCGTAGCCACGGCAACATGTGTCAACAAACAGTCTGGCCTCACGTCGAAAAGTGTTAGTTGCAGAGCCAGACCAGAGTGAGTATCTCCGCTTCGCGCCACGCTCAGAACTCTCACTAGATCTACACCATGACTGGTCTGGTACCCATCAGTTGTAATACCCTTAAGTTAAAAGAAAAACTTAGCTAGAGACAGAAACAGAGATCAAGAAATGAAAGACACAAAAGAAAGAGAGCGTGAGAGAGAGAGAGAGAGAGAGAGGAGAGAGAGAGAGAGAGAGAGAGAGAGAGAAGCTGTACATGTATACTCAAAGGTCACCGCTGAATTGTCAACGAAACGTGTGTGGGTGAAGCTTTTATCATGATAAAAAACAGCGTCTCTGGGAGAAAAAAATAGTGTCAGTGCTACGCCTTGGAGATAATATGATACGTGTTTTCTTAAAGTGGACCATAGATGAAGTGGACCAAGAACCACTTTATTTCGCTATGTGGAGAAGGCATTTTTACATTGACTTCCAGTTTCGAACGAGGCTTTCGTCGTTTGAACACATGCATCTAAGGAAAAAGAGAGGGGCAGAAGAGTAGTAATAAAGGCCAGAGGTGCTGAGTTGGGAGGGAGAGTGGGCGTGGTGAGGGTAACGAGATAGGGAATCTTAAGTTCAGTTGGGGAAAGAGAAAAGGGTTGTAAGTGCAAACTGTTAAGAAGTGCCATTTCAAGGCGTACTGTATGGTGTGTTGAACTGCGAGAAGACAAACCGCGCCGAAGGAAGCACGAGTGGCGCGTCTCACAGCCAGTCTATTGACCCTGAGAATAAGGACAAACAGCTATGATAAGCCCACTTTTCTCCATGTGTATAATGTCCACATGCTTCGACATCCACACCAAGGCGTAGGCCGCCTCTGAGTCTGACCTGGGAAAGTCTCAAATGACAGGCTTAGGGCATAGACGACGCATCATTCACGTGCAGTAAAGACAGTTGTACAATTTTCTAACCTTATATCTACAGCTGTTCAAGAGAGAGTCTGAAAAAAAAACTGACTAGGGAAAGGGATATCGATTTTTAGTAATACTAATATCGGTGTTGAAATGAAAAAGATGGGCAAAAAAGAGACTAACAAGGTGTGTCAGAAAAACACAACGGAAAATAGAAGTACAATTTCGTAGATGGTTGAGAGACATTACATAAACACAACAAACTAATTGGCTGACTAGTTTTGGCATAGTTTGTGTTTGCGAAAGCTTTCAGATATTTCCGGTTGCATTGCTAAGATATTCCATTGGGTTAAAAAAAAGTACTTCTAATGATCATATTTTGAAGCTGAATATGCCCGTTTGTTGTTTTTTTTTTAATTAATTATGACCAGGTCTGTAAAACAAATTTCTTGAAAAAAGGATAAATAAAGCATTATTATTATTATTATTATTATTATTATTATTATTATTACATTGTAGTGCCAAGAACAGCATCGTGTACAGCGAGAAAGAGCAAAATACTGACTCGATACTGCACTTGGTTAAACCAGGCAGTGTACAAACTTTGTTTTACCCACATAAAGCAATGAAACGATAATCAAGCTAAGTAGGAAAACCAAAAAAAAAAGAATCAGATCTAGGTCTGGTTTAAAAAAAGACCCGCTTGCTTAGGGTGCCATAAACATAAATCAACAAAAGTTTACGATAATGTACACCTTGAAACTTACAAATCATTATCTATAAAAGACTGTCGGCTAATAACATTGGCAATCTTTTTTTCTTATAACCCAAACAAACAGCAAGTTCCGGTAACTAGGGTCTTTAAGTTAAAAAAAAGTCTTATTATAAGAGACGGGTCTAACAGGCTCTGTTGACATGACCAAACTCTACAGCCCTGAACTTCTTAACGTGTTACATGTACTTACTCCTCTCGATCTAAAAATGATGATTCCGCAATTTCAATATTTTATTTGAAAACCAGGTTTGAGAAATATCTTTCGTTGAAGAGGAAGTGGGTACTTAATCAGATCTACTTGCAAATCTCTAATACCTTAAAAAAAGAAATTCAGCGCCGCGATGCAGCACTCTTCACTGCCAGAGTCACTTCCGCCGCGCACGTTTCAGGTTTTCTTCCTGCTCTAGAGCGAACACAAAGCCCAAATGAAAGTATCTTCTTTTATAATGCGAAAGATCGTACTCTAAAACCGGAGATAAGTCTCTATTCGGTGTTAATACCTATTTGACTGTATTTGGCAATTTTGGCAAATTTTAAAAACCAATTTAAGTCAATAAAATGCATTACTGAACAACAGGACTTAAACTATAACAACCATAAGACTGAGACAGTAGTTGAACACCTGAGATAAGAATGGCGAGCCAGGTGGGAGTGGGTAGAACATGGTGCGCCAAACTAAAGGTGAAAGGAAAGATAATTGAAAGCAAATAATTGGAACAACAGCCTCAGCATAACCGCCGTATGCGCCTATGTGTAGAACGGTAAGTGTAATAGGGTGGGTGTGGTCCCAAAGGAAAAAAGACAGTTAATTGTTGAGTTGTGAACATTGTTTGCGATTTTAAGCATTATTTTACTTCAAGAAAATCGGGGATAATTTTTTGAAGAACCGAATGACGCAGAACAGAAGTGTGTTTATACAATTAATCCCTTAGTGACGACTCGCAAGCTAACTAAATAAACACATAATAAGAATGTAAGAAAAATATAATTATGAGGCACAAAAAGAGACAAGATCGAACGAGCGAGCGAGCGAGAGAGGGGGGGGGGAGAGAGAGAGAGAACCATTAAAAAAGCAACTAACTGGGCGGAGCGGGCGTTAAGCGTATACCAATGTTGTATGGTTAAGAAATTGTAGCACAGGTAAAACTGATGGATATAAACAAGGGAAATCTGTAATAAACTGAAACAAGCATGTTCTGAAAGAGGTACGATTTGATCCCGTGAGCAACCATTTTAATATCGTTCGGTAATTCAGTATCTTGAATTATAACTTAATGGCTCAATGGGAGAATAGGCCGCCAGCACTCTCCTTCAACACACCAGCTACGGGTTTAAAAATCTTTACTTTCTAAGATTACCCTTGCTCTGCGAAAAAGGCCGAACTATGCAAATTCTTCGGATCGTTGCTCCTTCCTCTAATTAGAAAGCATTGGAAATGTCAAAAGCCTGTCGCCATCACTGTGTTTCACCACGCACTTCCCTTGTTGTGATGCTCTGGCAATGACAATGACACCGCTCCCGGTCTAATGAGTATGGCATTCTGCGCACACATGCAGTGCCACTGAGTGGAGCCATATTATTTTGATATTTGTAACAGAACAATAATGAGGCTGTGATCCGGTCGTTAACAGTGCACCAAAGGTCATGGATCACTTCGTGGCATGCTGCTAGCTAGCTCATCATTACCTTGTGTTAACTGTAGTCATGAATGAAGGTGAGCAGTGCGTCAGGGCGATAGGATATTTGTGTACGATAGCGCAAAAAGTTGCAGTTATTGTTGCTTTTGTTATTGTGTTTATGGTCCTCAATAAATGGCTTCTGTTTAGACCGCTCTTCCTAGTTTTTCCGATTCTCGCAGTTTTCAAAGCCAATATTTAGTTTCAGCATTGTGATTTTTTAAATCCTAATGCTTTCTATAGCAGTGCACATGTATGTGTGTGGGATAGAGTGAGTGAAAGAGAGAGAGAGCGAGAGAGAGACATACATACAAGTGCTTCTGAACTGGATTCTGCGTGAGCCATGGTAATGTTTTTCAATTAATGACTTTAACCTCATATAATTTTTAGATCTAGTTCGATCAGGAGCCTACCTTGCTGGCTGGAGTTAAATTGGCAACATAGGCTATGGGGCTTCACCTGACACGAGTGATCACTGAAGAGACAGCAGCAGCAGCTGCAAGACCAGCCACTGGACTCAAAAAAAAGCAAGTCATGGCACACCCAGTACTGTTACGGTTGATCGATTGCTAATTGTTTGAACAGGGCTTGCCTTCCATAGTGACCGTCCACCAACGATGAAAAATGACAATCAGACTGGATTGCTACCGAGCTATGCCAAAACTGTTTACATGAAAACACAAAGAAAACAGAGGCACCACAAATCTCAAGATTCCAAAAAGAAAAATTTTATAATTGTTATAAATCAGGCCATAATTTATAGACAGTGCAGTTTTATAGCTCATTGTAATAAGCACAGTCGTTAAATCTAACATTTTGTATGTTAAGAACTTAAGCATTTGTTATTACACATATTATAGTAAAGTTGATTTGGTGTGTGTGAGAAGGTGTTTTTTATTGTGGAATTTGACTGGTGTCCTGTTGTCTCGTTTCTGACCATTATCTTCTCACATGAACTTTGCACACACAAAAAAAAAATTTTTGTTGAACATAAACATAATTGTACATACATGTATATATGCAATATGCCGGTCTCGAAAGGTATTCAAATACCGCAGTGTCTACAGGGGTTCGACTTTTAAAAAGTGTGCGTCAACAATATTAGGTATTATTGTTGATAAGGTGCTTAGAAAAGTGGAGAAATGGGGTAACTTGCAGTGGTATTTCGCTTTGATTTTATTATATTTTTTTTTGTATTGGTATGCTAAATATTGTCGATGGGACTGAACTTGTTGATCTTTGGCGAGGAAAAAAAGTGGTTAAGAACAGCGTGTAAGAATAGTCGAGGCAAAGAGGAAGGGTAGTTTTACCAGGAGACAGAAGCAACGATGAATAGAGAGGATGAATAGAGAGGGAGAAAGAGGGAAAGAGGAGGGGGTGCATACACTTGATGATAAGACAAACGGAGATGATTACAGTGATAACGACTATGTCGTATAAGAAAGTAAGTCTCAAGAGAAAAACGGGCTCTAGCAAAAATGAAAGACGAAGGCGCAACGATCCGAGGTAAATCGAATGTCCAGTAGAAGCAAGAGAGAAGGAGAGACACAGGGAAAACTAGGAGGCGTATCAACTACTGCATTAGGAGGAAAAAGGAACAATGAAGATACAATGTACATGTATAATGTGGAAAGTCGCGATAGGTTTTAAAAGGCTGGTCCACAGTATTTCAAACGATAGCACAAGTACGTCACAATAGGCGACGCCTCGGAAATCAATAAAACTATACCATCGGTTCGTTTTATTTCTGGTTCAAAGAGTTACTGCGAGCTATTAAAAAGGCGGCACTAGAACTCTTTAAAGAAGTTCTTGCGTTGTTTCATTGATTTTTTTTAAATCTCAAGATCTTAACCATCGATAAAATTTAAAGAACCAAAAACTAATAACTGATTACTCCTTATTGACTATTATCAGTACTATAAATAATAATAATAATAATAATAATAATAATAATAATAATAAATGAATAAAATAGAGGATATGAAAGTGTGTAGTAGCCAAAGCATTTGTAATCGAAATCTTATTGAAATACATTCTCTTTTTTTTTACAGAATTAAAAAAATTAAAATGTTATTTTAAAGGGAAAATAATTTTAAGCTTCTTTGATTAGTTAAACTTCCACTGAGTTTCCTAAGACGCTTCAGCGTGAATACAGAATAAGCACCTGTCGTATTAAATGGTTGATCCCCGTATCCGGGGGGAGGGGGGAGCTTTTCAACTAAAGTGAGTCACTTTCAAATCTTCAGGTACGCTTGTTTATAGCTAGGCCTACCAATCAATTGACTTTTGCAACAGCTGTCCACCTATCTTTATCCCTCAGCTACAAAGCAAAAAGTGTTTTTTCCTAAACCAAGCAAAATGGTACACGACTCAAAAAAAGCTAACAACTAATACCACTATCTAATTATCATATATCTATTCGATCAAAAATAAATGCTTATTGAACGGCTTTATTGTTTGAAAAACAAAGGCAATGTCTTACTTATTTATCCATACGTTCGTTCGTGTCATTACAGGATGAAAAAAATATTCGTGGCTAGCTAGCTAGTTGTCTTGTCTCCCTACCGTCACAATATTGGTTCAATCATAGGTAAGCCCTACCTCATTTATGCTCGCTCCTCATCCGTTTCACTTGAGCGCAGACTGTCAATTTAATACAAGACCACCAAAAGCGAAAAGTTTTAAAATCTTGGTTCTCAAAACTTCAATTTATGTAGCATTATTCCTTCTAGTGGTAGATTTTATGAAAACACAAAAGCAGGAGAAATAAGAAGATCTTACAGGACCCTAATTATCTCTATATCTCGTTGGCTATGACTGACAGCTTCTCACCTCTAGCAAAAAGTCGATTTGGTTGTATAAGAAGGCAACGAGAACTTGCGCTATGGGGCTTAGCCTTAATGGATTTAGAGCTACACTTATACTTGTAGTCAGAAAGGTTGGACTATCGGGAACCTAAAATCCCATTGAGTGCGTTCTGGTTTCTAAGCACGCCTCTCTCGTTTAATAAAGAATGTTTAACTTTTTCCTCTCCTATTTTACTATCACGCTATCGATGTCCTTTCGATTTTTGGAAAGAATTGTTTTTTAATTCTTTGAGGAATTTATAGAATAAAATTGTAATAATTATGGTCTAAAGCAAAAAGGTAATGTTATGATGAAGGGACACTGGAAAATTTAATTGCTAGTTGAATGCTTTGATTTGAAATAAAACCAAAAACAAACTCTTCTCCACAACCACTTTACTTGTGGTAAGGATCATATATCATATACTAATTCTCATCATTTCTCAGCGCTCTTCAAAGCATATTTACATGAAATAAAAAAAAAAACCAACAACATAGAAACAAGCAAAGAAGTAGGAGCAGAACAGCATATATTTCAAACCTTGCAATAGCTTTACAGATGAAATACATCTACTTTTTTATGCACAGAACTCAAAATCTTCTTTAAAACTGTTCTAAGCGAGATTATAAAATATTTAGCAGGCACTTTGAAATTGGGTGCTCGAGAGAACCATGGAAGAGATCATGTTTTTGACAATGTTAATAGCAAGCTGTGAGTCATGCGATAAAACCAATACCATAATAATATTGTATTACTAGCTGAAATTAAACTATCCATCAATCCATAATTGCATTACTTAAAATTTACAAGATCTCCACTAGAAGGGTATGTGTCTTTTACAAATACTACAATTAAAAACAAGCCAACTTTGATGAAGCAATAAGATGGGCATGGGTGGTAACCAAAACAATACATAATACTCAAGCCATTTTTAATGTTTGGCACCATGGTTGGACTGCCACAAAGTTGCAGATAAAAATTGAACAGGTACATGAAGAGTTTGTTTTAATAAACAGCGCCTAATTCACTAAAACGTTCTAAGCTGTTTAAATGGGTTTCCCAAAAGGCTGCTACCAGCCAAACAACTTTCTGAACTCAGAGAGGAGCAGCAGTGCAAATGCATCACTGTTGCATACTGACAAGATCTTTCCCTACCTATAGCCAGGTTCTCATATAACACTAAAAGGGTGTAAGAGCCTTTTCCAAGAACTACCTGCCAACCTACCAAGCCAGAGCTTGACCCTTGAACCTCTAAGTCTGAGAGCTGACTGTTTACCACTTTACCATGGCACCATTAAGGCAGCTTGTTTCATTTTCATATACCTGCAAGTCAAACTTTTATAGATAACTGATGATATCATCTAGCAAAACCCTAATGACGTATTTTTTAAAACTCAAACTTAAGGCAATGAGCCCCTGTTGGCCTTTGGGGACCTTTCACAATTGACGTCAACTTCAATTTAAAGGGGGAGGGGGGGCGGTTTCTCAAAAGCTGACAAATGTTGACAAATGTTATCATGTGAGTCTGATTCAAAATAATTAATGAATTTCACAAATAACTTTTCTTGTACAAATGCATTTGTTTATTATGTAAAATCATTATAAATCTCCATTAAAATGATAATTATTCACAATTGGTAACTGCCTTTTATTAACCAGCCACTTATTTATCTACATTTAAAGAACTTTTATTTAAAGATGTGATTACTTTTAAAGAAATCTATATTACCATTAGAGTTTGATTTGAATTAAAACACAAAAAAACTATTCCTTGACACATAGACTACATTCTTTCATATAAAAAACAGATCCATATTAAAATGCTATTTATTAATACTAGTTGATTACCACACTGTAAACACCATCTCCATTTACTTGTTCCTTGGGATAAAAAAAGGCCCAAATGTTGAATGATATCGATATGGCTCAGTCTCCCCTCATATACAATAGGTAATGATTTCCTGTCGACTAATTTTTCATACTTATATGTTTAGTTATAAATAGTCCAATGTTCATGATTGATTAAATACTCAAAAAAAACTTGATTAAGAACGTCAGTGAGAGCTTTTTAAACAAATGGTTCTGATTAAAATAATAGCCAAATGCTGTGCAATAGATCTGTTTGCATGAATGCAAATGTAAAAACTATATTCGAGTTATATATAAGAGAGTGAGTCAAAAAGTAATGCCTTTTCGTGGGCTGTGGGGGAACGTTTTGATGAAAATGCATCAAAATGCATCAAAATAAAGCTCATCTTATGGGGATTTAATTTCAATTTCTCTCCAAAGTGACATTCACTCGCTTTACAAGGGCACGTATTCCAGCAATGTCTATGTCAGCTCACTCAAAGTATCCTAGCCTGAAGTCTGTTCAGAGTGTCAAATACAAGAGTCCAAGTTGACTGTTTCTCCTCTTGACAAGAAGTCAACAAGAATGACCCTCTGGATGTCCCAATAGGCAGTTGCCATTATTTTTCCAGCTGACTTCACTGACTTGAACTTTTTCAGCTTGCGGTGTCCTGCTCTCCGTAAGTGCCGTTAGCGTCATAAATGCGCTTCACCTGCCTGCAAACATTGCTGTAATCTAAAGTGTCGTCCTTAAAAACATTTTCAATCGTCTGTGTGTGTTGACAGGTGAATCTCCTTCATAAAGCAGGAATTCAATCACTGCTCTTTGTTTTAAATGGATGTCCATGGGGGTAGCGATTTTGAACTATGCTCAGAAAAACATGGAGTAAAATAAAATGAAACAAATTACACCACTGTTTAGCTATTTTGTTCAGCTACAACTGTGCAAATTTGGAATAGTTATATAGAAAACGTTAGGAGCCAGAGCAAAAAATTAAAAAAGCATTACTTTTTGACTCACCCTCACCCATTTAGATGGACAACATGGCTGACACCTGTTGGCACCAGGCCTTCGTTCTCTAGGTTGTCTTAAGTAAGAGTTAACTTTAATGTATTATGGAAAGACCAGAAGAATACTCAGCCTGTGTAGGCTTATGAGGCTATGACGAAAGGTCCTGTTTCTTCTGGTTGTCATGCAGGTAAAAGTATTTTAAGGGGTAGCAAAGAAAATAAGACTGTTTACTTTCTTTAAAAAGCTGGGTTTTTCCCTGGATCCATTGTTGTAAATATTATTTTAAATTGTAAAAAGACCTTACCTTGTACTGAAAAAAAAAAATCCAAGAAAATCAAAATTGAAATTCTGCCATTTGTGATGCAGGACTGCATTTTTTATATCTAAAAATAATTAGACCACTAGATCCTAAATGACACGACTTTTGTCATAGCCTGATACTTTCTTTAACTCATGATGAATATCCAGAGGTAGACGTGTGTTCATATTTAATTTTTATGAACATACCCAGTATGAAACATAATTTAATGAAATAAACATTTTTGAGCAATCAAATTTTGCTTGTGGTCAGGTGTATTCAGATTAGTGGCCCAATCTAGGAGTAATAATAATAATAATAATAATAGATAGCATAGAGTAGGACAAGAGTGTAAATTTTTTTCTCCCCACCTATAGACTAAAAAAGATAGCAGAGTGGAACAAAGGAATGTTTTTGGCTAAAATGGGAGTTTCAAGTATAATTTTTCAATTATAAAATGCAAGAAATGAATTATAAAGAAACTGAAAGCAACCAGGATCTTGAGGATGAAAACAGTTCCAATAAAGTTTTGATTTTAATTTCACTTGCCACAGAAAGGGATGTGTACCGAAATAGTTGTTCCACAAAAAATTATGACACATTTCAAGGAGATAGTCTTTGTTGCTTTTTTTAAATTAGTGCTGATATGCATGAAATTATTTCAACTGTGGAGGAGAGGTAGCAGATGGCAAACAAGTTTTTACAGTTACAGTCATTAAATCTTCATGGATCTTAACCCAAGTTAAGGCCACTTAACCCAAGGGTGGATTTGTCGAAAATTTTAAGTAACTAGCGTTTCTCACAGGTTCAGTGGATCACTTCACAGGCTATTTTACATTATTACTTAGGCCTAATGTATGAGGCACTTACTATGTTTTAAACAGTTAGAACAATTAAAAACATGCATTTTTTTGTTTTCCAAAGATAAAATGTAGCCTAGATCTGGATTTCTGATTAGATCTTTGTTAAGATTTAGAGCCATTTCAAAATTCTCATTTGTGGTATCTGATGCTAACAGCTTAAATTAGACCTAGATTCATCTAGGTAAGCTATAGATCTACTTGGTAACTTGATTGATAATACTTTTTTATTTGTAAACCAACTTTTTTATGATTGATTACCACCAATTTTTTTTGTTTGTTCCCACCCTAAGTCCAACTCAAAATATTTGATACTTTTAAAACCTTGTTATCTTTGAGTTTGAGTACTTTGCATTTACATGTGCTTCCAGCTAGATCTAGATCTAGATTTACTCTAGTCTAGAAGTAGAATCTAGATTATAATAGAATCTCCAGCTAGTGGTAGCCCTTTCAACCAATATCCCCTATTCATAAAGTATTGAGCTGGGAACAAACGAAAAGACCTTTACACTTTTCACAAAAGTAAACCTAAGTCTTGGTGGTTTACAATTAGGCCTACACTTTAATGATAGATCTAGATCTAGATCTAGATATCTAGATCTAGTCCATTCTAGATTCTAGAAGTAGAAATAAATGTATCTCCTTACAAAATAAGACAAAGCATAGATCTAGATCTAGAGAGACTTAAATCCTTAGAGAGGCTGGAATCTAAAGACTACAGTCACTAGATTTAGGACTACATCTAGATCTAGATCTGTTCTAAGTATCTTAGCTATCTAGATTCTACCACTCAGTCTCTCAGACTTAGAGACCTAGTCTCACTCTCAGCACTTAACATATGGTAGCCATGACCTAGATTCTGTATAAATTCTACTTCCAACACCATTCTACTTACTCAGTCTTAAAAATCGAGGTAAAATCTCTGTATCATCCGTTCAGCTAATTAGTGAAATAGTCGATAATTAACAACTATGAGGTTATTACACCTTAGTTACAGTCAGTAATTCTCAGTGTTTATTCGCAATCCGCCATGTTGATATGTTGATGTGCTGTGTGCTGCCTCGGGGAAAGGTCATTTTGTAAACTGGCAGACGAAAAAGGTTGGTTCAAGAATTTGTGTAATAATGTTGGTTCGAATAATCTTTACGATTTGTTTTTAAAGAAAAGGGATACATAGTTTTATCTCGCCTGCTTGTAACAACTAAGGTGCCATTTCAATAAGCGTACTTAGTCTAGTAAAAGAAAGATTTTTAATCCCAAAGCGAAAGTAATTCATTCATAAATTTCAGATTATATTTAGCTTACATTACAATCGGATAAAAAAGGAATGACGCGTAACTTTAAGTATAAAATCAAGGCTATCATCGGTAAATTTATCACCAGGTGCCAATGTGATGGAGCAACATCGCCAGGCTTTGCAATTTTCTACAACTTCTAAAACTCTTGCAGGCCCACAAGGGAGGAAACAGTGGCCTTCATATTTAAGTCACATTGATACGCAGAGTCTTGAGACCATAAGGTTAAAACAGACGAAAACATGACACGTAGAGCCGGGTTAAGATTTGGGCCTAATCCAGAATCTTGATCAAGACATATCTTCTATATCTAACTCTATATCTGGATTATCTAAATTGCTTTTTAGATCTAGATCTAGTCAAAGTTTTAGACCTTTAATCTTTATTTTAAATCTAGATTTTACTTTAATTCTACACAACCCAACAAAAGAAGTTGGGAAGCGGGCGAAACCAAAGCTTATTTGTGTGCGTTCCCCCTCCTGCAATTTTGACCAAAGTGTGTCAGATCTGATCTATCGTTTGCCCCTATATTAGTTATACGGCTTGTGATTTTCTTGTACACAAACTATGTTACGATTGGTCTTGATCATGTCAAATGTCTGCACCCAGGAGAACAGACTAAGAGAATTTATAGTGAAGGCGTACTGAAAGTGCTCACAGAAAATTATTTCAAAACATACTTTTTACTGTGTTACTCAATCAACATACAGAATGTATTTTAAAATACACGTAGTTAACATTGTGACAGACTCGCTGCTAACATCATCAAAATCCTACAATTTAGACTTGGGATTATGAAAATAGGCCTGGTAGTTCACGTGAACAGCAGCAACAAAACAAACGACAATAACAACAACAATGATAGTTTGATTAACTCCTCAGGGACTACAAATACAGCACCAACTTCCCACTACATCCAGTGCTTCAATCCTCGCAAGATGGTCGGGATTGAAAACCTCAAGATCATTGACCGGCCGAGGGCCCTCACCGATGGGTATTCTTGTATTCTTAATAATAATGATGGTGATAATGATAGTAATAACAATAATAATAACAATAATAGCAACCTTAACAATAATAAAAGTAATAACACAATGATGATGTTGATGATGATGGTGAAGATGGTGATGATGTATGATAATTATAATAACACAATGATTATGATTATAATGATGATGTATAATAATAATAATAATAATAATAATAATAATAATAATAATAAGAATAAGAATAAGAATAATAATAAGAATAATAATAATAATAATAATAATAATAATAATAAAAATAATAATAATAGTGAAACGTTTGATAGAATAGCAATAGTAGTCGTAGTAGCAATGATGACAAAGCAGTATCAGCAGTAATGATGATCATAGCAACAAATCTTACACTCTTCTATACCACCGCCCTAATATTGTCTTGCTTGGATTTCGCTTTCAGATTTAAACACTGAAAACGATTTGTATCTGAAAATCAAGTTGTAGGGAATAGGGCTTTTTAAGGTCATTGAAGAATCCCTTATTGAATCCCAGAGTAACATAGAACCAACCAATTGTCCACACAGTAAATCAATTGCTATTGGTAGTTGCATTCTGAATACGATAATCAAGTATGATGATGGTATCTAGCAGTCACGGATGGCTATAGGGGACTTTTGTGGTTTAGATTAGCAAATGGCAACGAAGTATTCTCTCCAGGTCTGGCCAGAGTAAGCTGCTCAAAGCTTAATTATGGAGTTCTAATACCCCTTACTCAATTATGTAGAAGCGCCAATCTTTTCGGATGTCTTTGACCTTAGTCTGTGATTCTTTTTTCACGGCTGATTATGAAAAATATGGCTTCTTTATTCACAACGATGTAAACAGGAAGTAAATGTACTGAAGTTGAACTGCCATGAACTTTCAGAAGAAAAACAAGTTTCAGTCTCTCAGATGTCTTTTCGCCGAATAATGCGAGAGTGCGAGACTGTTAGTAGACTTCTCTAGATCTAGATATATAGATCTATTTAAACTGCCAATAATCTGACAAACTGAACAGCAAACACCATACACTACAAGTTGATCTAGATCTAGATATAAATCTTATCTGAGCTTACATTCTGGAGACATGAAAATCAAACAAGAGTCGCAGTAGAGGTCTGTCAGTGTGTGACAGTTAGTGAGTTACTGTGGATGAGGAAATTAAAAAAACCAGATCTGTTTATTTTAGATATAAATAACAGATCTAGATCTAGGTGTGAAGAGTAGGCTATATTTGAGCACCATTAGATCTAGATCTATTTATCTGCGACAGTATGAGATTATTACATGAGGCCTTTAATGAGTAGCATCTAGAAATAAAATCGCAATCTGCAAAGAGTCAGGGTAGACCTACTAAATCTAGGGCTTAATCCTGCGATTGGCTCGCTGGATTTACATCCCTTTCATTCCGTCAGTCTTGCCAGCGGCACAATGCCAGGATTATCTCAAATCTAGTACAAGATTTGTAACTTATAGTCTCAGCTGTCCAAGACCAAGAAGCCAACGGATATTATTAGTGCAGGGGTGAATACTCGAATAATATCATTCATTCAAAAATAAGGCTACCTCAAATGAATGAGGCATGAGTAATGAACATTTGCGGGTAATGAATCTTTTACGAGTGAGTAATTTCGTTTCAGTCTGGCCAATTGAATCAGTTGAATGAATGTATACATAAGAAACTATAACATACTCATTTCTCATGATTTGAATTTATAACAAAAGAGAGGGGAAGGAATTGATGAGAGACGTGCTGTGTGAGGCAGACTCTGGCCTAGATCTACCCTTTGTGTATTGATATGTTAGGCCTGCCTCTCAGGGTAGGTCTAGGCCATTGACCTACCCTGAGACAAATCAACCATGAAATTGCTATTCTGAACTATGCATCTCTCCTAATTGATATATTTCATTGTTTCATAAATCTCCAACTTTTGCATTACAATTTTTTTTTGGTTCCAGCTACTCTTTAATGTCAACAGAATAAACCGTCAAGATGATGCACATATCTAATGTTTCCAAGATGGTCCATGACAAAGGTAATAGTCTTGATATTTTTACTAATTAATGCAACTTCAAAGATGCCTATATATTCAAATTGACCAATAGCTTCACACTTTCATATTGATGTGGTTTTTTTTACACCAATGTGTTTGGAGCTCATAGCATTATAAGAGTGGCTGCATCCAAGGCTACTGCCAATCACAGAGTTCCAATTGTTAAAATTCTTTCTACTGCGGATTGGAACTTTTGCTCGTTTCTATCATAAGGAAAAGTCAAGGATATATCTGGTCTCTCTTCAGTCTGCTCAGTCCTTTAGGCAGCTTGCCAGGACTTGACCTCAGCAAAATGACTTTAAAGTCTTTATGTGGTCCTGTCCCTCCACCAAGGATGAACGATAATATTAAAGTTAGGATAGACTTGTAAACCTGTAGTTTAAGCTGCAGTTTAACCGTAGTTAATCTTGGTGGTTTCTTGGATCATTTTGCCTCTTTGAATACTGAGTGCTGATTGGTTAGCGGCTTTTCATGTCATCTCTGTCGCCTCCACCAAGATGAACAATAATTACAATTAACCTAAAACTTACTGTTACAGGTAAGTCTATCTTAACTGTAACATTATATTTGAAATTTTTAAAACACTTAAAAGTTCTTTTAAAATAAACAAGCCCATTGCACCAAAACAAATAAATGTCTTTGAGTCTAATTAAGAGCAAGAGGATATAGGAGGGAGTGGCTCTTTAAGATCCTGAAAGAGGAAATAGGAGGGAAGGGCTCTTTGAGACCCTAAAGAGGAAATAGGAGGTAGTGGCTCTTTGAGATCCTTTTCATGTGTTACTCCGACTATGGGGGTAATTTTGATTTGCACTAACAGATGAAACATTCTCTTAATTGGAGAAAAATGTAAACGGGTCTGTTTATACTAAACAGGGCAACAATTACATAATTTTAAAAGATCTTAAATTTGAATGGTTTTATGTCATTTTTAGCTTGATCATTTATAAGATTTTTATGCATCGAATTTACTTTTTTGTTTTTTTTTTAAACAGTTATTAGTAGCAGTAACCAGTTTCAAGCCATGCAATTCAAGGTCTGTGATACTCAACTCAATGCTCTGGCTCTAAACAAGGACCATACCCAAGTCATAGCTGCAGGACGTTCAGGTAATTTCACAATATACTATAATAATTTCTTTAGATTTGTAAACCCATACAATTTTTGTTGTTCTACATCAAGTTTCGATGTTCTGCTTGATTTTAAAAAGCACATAAAATAAAGCTGTATCATTGTATGGTCTATTGACAACTTAGCAATCACAAGGACTCTTTATTGTAAGTTTTAAATTTGTGGTCATCGTTAAATAATTGTAATTGGTGGGCTATAGAGTCTAATCTTTTTTGCTCTACCTTGATCAAATAAGCTTACAAGGTAAGCCCCACTAAGAGCAATGCAGATAAAAGTAAATGAATTTACTGAAGGAGAGATGTCTGACCCTAGCTTTTATAATTGAATGGTGATATTCTTTATAAATAAGTAATAGATATTTTTTATTTCACTCAATTTTCATTTATTTTGCCAATGAGGCAAAAGCCTCGAGGCCTAACTGTAATTTTTTTTTATCTTCATTTTTGTTGTAAACATCAAACTCAAAGACTCTGTCCAAGCCCAACTATTTGAGGCAATTTTTTATTACAAATTAATCCTTGATTAATGTTTCAGTAGTCCAAATGATTTACATTTCACTTTTTTTTATTAAGAGAAACTTGATTGAAATACTTTTATTGAATTGTCAAAATTCTTTAAAGTAGTAGAGCCAGAAAATATCTCCTATTTTACCTGAAATTTCTTGCATATGAGTAACACACAGATTTGTATTATCATAATTCATATTGTTAATAGTGTAGAGACATGTGTGTTTACTTTCTTATATGCATATATTCTTAATAGGGCATCCAATTTTTAAGTTGATGAAATGTGATGAATCATTCCTATTAAGTTTTTATGGGTTGAGATTTTATTTTGTTATTGATAAATGATAAACATAATTTTACCAAACAATTAAGTGTATCACTGACAAACTTATAAAGAGAATTGTGAGATGTAGAATTGTAAAATATATATTTTAAAGTGCTCTTTGACTTCAATAGGAAGAAAGCTCTGTTAATTCTGTTAATGTTGTTGTTAACATTATTCTTACCATTATTATTATTATTATTATTATTACCAACATTGTCGTTCTTGAGTTGTTTTTTTTATCATATTTAAAATATTGTTACAAAATATTTTTCATAATGGCATCTTTTTTCCTCTGATCATATAAATTCTTATGACTTGTCTAAACAAAATGCTTCATTGAATTTATCACACTGTATTGTTTTAATATAGCTTGATCTATTTTGTAACAGCTACATTCAACAGTGACTTAAAAAAAAAAAGCCAATAAAGCCTTAGTCAGACTAAACAACATTATTTTCGTAAAAGTAAACTTGGTAAGAAAGTTGTTGTAATATTGAAACTTTTTTTTATCTCTCAAATAGTTTTTAAAATACTGCACATCAAAGAGGATGGCTTCTCAGAAAACATCAATCTTCTTCTTGGGAAACACAGAGATCCTGACCAAAACTTCTGTACAAATGATGTGGCTTGGCATCCCTCAGAAGGTTGGCGCTTGTCTGTTTCCATTTTTCCAAGGAATAATTTAAAAATAATTTAATGCTGATATGAATGTATAAACTTATGTCTCATATTTACAAGCTTTGATATGTCTTTTAATGATCTGAGTGTTTTAATTCACTGTAAAAACTTCAGAATCTCATTCAACCTCAAGCTTGGGCCTAATCTGCAAAAATCTCAAAGACTCTAAGTGATCATCATTGGCATTAACTTATATCTTGTTTTCAAAAGGTAAAGTCTATTATTATGTGTGTTTTGGTGCAGTTTGAAATGACAGTTTTGTTTTGTCTCTCCAGAAAATGTCATTGCTTCAGCTGCTGCAAATGGTGGTGTGGTCATCTGGAACCTCAACATGCATGGAATTTTTAAACAAGGTAACACACATCAGTTGTGAGGCTGTTCCAAAAGTTCGTCCAGTGTATACCATGTCTTCTTCAACCCAATAAAGATAGGTCTAAATGTAGCTTTTTCCCATGGTAAATGATGAAAGAGATATTATGGATAATTTTATCCGTATTGGATCACACGCTTTTGTGTAGTTCTTGGTCTTGTAGATAAAAGACATGTTTCTAGGCTTTAAAAAATGGAAAATTTTAGTGACCTACTTTACCTTTCAAATGCCTTTCTTCCCGATTCAACCTTACAGTTTTTAGCGATGAATTTTAAGTGCAGGAGGTCTGATAGGCGTATACTGAAAAAAGTAGGTCAATCTTTTCATTCAAAGAAGTGCACCATCTAGATTTGCTTAGGTCTAGCAGACATAACGCTTGTTGTGAAAATGCTAGATCTACAAACACACACAAAAATGTTAGTTTTTCTTTTTAATTTAATTACCAAAGGCAATGTTTCAAAAACAGCAA
The DNA here is from genome assembly GCA_019649035.1 of Elysia marginata. Lineage (NCBI taxonomy): Eukaryota > Metazoa > Mollusca > Gastropoda > Plakobranchidae > Elysia > Elysia marginata. The sequence continues at coordinate 69,385 of BMAT01004464.1, read as the reverse complement.
CTTTTTGGGATTGAAACTGGACTCACCAGTTTTAGAAGAGTACCATCTCTTCAAGAAAATCGGTGGTTTTTGATTCAAGCAATTATTGTTGTGAAGTGTTATGTCCTCAACAATTATAAATATTTTAATATTTGGTACAATCATAAACCTCTTTACAGCTTGAATCAGTACACAATTTGGTTTTACATTTGAAAATATTGACCCCATAAGCCTTATCACAGCGAATTTTCAGAGCAAGCGATTAGATCTATCGAAGTAAATGTTTGGAGTGGCGTTATGTCCGCAAAACTGCGTTATGTCCTAACACTGTTGAAGCCACATTCAGTGAAAGAATGGCTGCAGCATCAAATTTTTTTTTATAGAAACTTCCACTTGTCCTATAGATTCTTGAACTACAATAATTTTCAAGCAGAGTGTGCCTAAAATCATGAGAATAAGAGCAAAGGAAATTCACATCAATTTTTCTTTGTAGTGAATGTTATGTCCAGACTGCAATTAGCTAATATTAACTAATTAATATAGGCCTATTAATACAAAATGAAGTAAATTTATTTTAAAAAGCTGTTTTTAGGGTATATAGAATAGGAAAATGCGTATTTCGTGAACTAGATCTAGGTTTTAAAATATAGATCTAAAGACAACTTTACGGAGTGGGTGTTATGTCCAAATAAATAACCTGAGATTTTAAGTAGCAGTTGTGTGTAAAATTATATCAACAATGTTTAAAAGAGAATAGATTCAAGGCTTATGCTGTGCCTGATAAGATCTAAATCTAGATCTAGATTTTTTAAAGAGAACTTGGTGTTTTTTTTCTTTTAGTTTAAATTTTGTTGTGAATGTTATGTCCTCAATATGATACATGTTTAGATTATGGAAAAAAAGGGAAAATATACTGTGTTTCATCAAAATTGTCCCTCTAAACCTTTGAAAACATAAAATTATCACAAATAAACCTGCAAAAAGCCTGTGTTTTTTATTTATAAATAAACGTTTAATAGTTACACTTTTGTAGTGAACGTTATGTCCAAAGAGTGACATTATGTTCCCATTGTTGAAAATGAAACTAATTGAAAACTTTCATACTTGCAAGGTCTAGTGTGAACTTAGATAGTTTTATTAAGTTTTAATGGAATCTGTTAAATATTTATGGAACTTTTAAACTTTTCAGTATTGGGTTCCCATAAACACAGCATGTCTCGGCACATTTTTGCCTCTACAAAAAAAAAAAAAAAAACTGAGTGAAACTCATGAAAACTGTTGTAGTTTTTCAATAATGGGTAGCCTTAAACCTCCTACCAAAAATATCCCATAAAACATGCATATTTTTAGAATTATAAACTTCTATCGGAGTGAATCGTTATGTCCTCAATATGAAGAGAGCTGTAACTATAACGGCTTTTACCTTGACAAGGGTCAAATTTTTTATCTTTTTTCTTTCACATTAGTTAAGATAGATAATTTCTCTATACAATAGACCCAATTTAAAGTGCTTTGTGGGAGTTTAATTTTTTCACCTCAAAGTCCATGTTTCATGGACCAACTTTTGAGAATGCCTTAAATGTCTAACCTATGTTGACTTTAGGTTTGTAGCAATACTTTTTATGCAAACAAAATCAGTAAATTATTGCAGATGTTATTACTATTGAATTTATTGAAATTGCACCTTATATCGGGAATATTTGAAGTGTTTCAGTTTGTTTTTGTGTTTGTTGTCTAAGGCTAAGCATTAGTGTGCTTCTGAATATATTTTCTTTTGGTAAAATTCTGATCTTCCTGTTTAAGTTAGCAAGGCAGATGAATAGGCTTAGAAAATGCCTTATTTAGTTGTAGTGGCCATATTGTAAAAGCTATTTTTCCATGAGTAACCAGGCGGAGGGGTGCACGGCTACTAAAAATTGAGGGTTCAAGTTATAATCAACGCAAGCATTTTTGCAGCAGTTTTCTTTTTAAGGTTACTTTAATCCACTGCTAATTACACACCTTGACCCTTTGAACCCTGGTCCCCTGAACGTAAATTTCACCTCTTCCTGGCCTCCAGAGCGAAAATTGTAGATTTAGATATAAATTTCTTGGACTTGATCTATCTGTTTCGTAGCGTGATTCTGATGATTGATACTTTAGAAGTAGAATCTGAGTCGGGCATTATTTGCACTACGATGTATAAGAAAACAAGTTTCTCCCCAATAAATTGGTGCTATTGGCTCAAAGACTTACATTTTTCAATCCTACTAATTGTACAGGTGCTGCGTCTTTTATTTATTCTATTTACTAGGTCGTAATGTCTTATTTTATTGTTTTTTAATGGTTAACTCTGAATTAATGTTGATCATAAAAACTACATCTGAAACAGATTTTGAAAAAGATCCTGCTTGTAAGTGCATTAGCTGCAGTTTATTTGAAATTTACCAAATGTGATAAATTTCAATCTTTAAATAATAAACATCATGATGTGAAATGGTTCAATTTTTTTTCAGCAAAGATCTTGACCAAGCATAACCGCTCAGTGACAAGAGTGTTATTTCATGACTCAGAACACAATCAGCTACTCAGCGCTTCACTTGACGGTTTTGTTATGATTCATGTAAGGAATTTCTTCTTTGATTTTGATAAAATACTCTTCAATTTATTAAATATTGCAACATGCATTTTTGAAAAAAGGTGTAAATTCTTTAAAAAATTTTCATGTTTATTTTGCAAATATTTTTTAATACCCTAAAATGAAACTCACAGATTAATTAGTCTTTAAAAAATTTTTAGATTTGGTGTTTCCTCTCCTTCAGCATAGGCAGCAGTCTGTCCCTGTGCGATTTCAAAAATTTAGAAATACTCTTCTTTCAAATAAAATATTTAAAGATCAACATTTTAATTGTTTGAATTCATATTGTACACATGTGAGGGAAATCTTTTAGCTCAATGAGAATTTCTTAGCTCTCATTGAGAATTTCTTGTCTCAGTGAGGCACTGGCATAACAGGGGAAAATCTGAATTCACATCTTGTTAAAGAAAGAACTTTTCTAGCTCTATGATCAAAACAAGAGTTTTACTCTTCCTCCTGCTTGTAGTCATCATTTCTCCTGTATAAGTCAGGTTGATTAAACATTTTTTGCTTTTATGTCTGATATATCTCATTTAGTTTTATCGATTTATGATTTTATCCTTCAGGATACCAGAACTGAGAACTCTTTTATCAAATTTGGCATGGCAGGAACCGACAGTGTCAAAGATGCTCAATTTTGTCCTTCCAGTATTGGCTATTTCAATTTTGCAGCTGCATATGAAAATGGTTGTGTGCAGGTTTGTAGTTCATAATAAAACAATGGTATTAATAAAAGTCTGTAATCATTCTAAAATTTTCAGCAAATGGTTATTTTCTAATTTGCTAGCTAAAAAAAGACAAATTTGATAGAAGGCTTATTTGTGGCAAATACATTAATAAATTACAAAATTAAAAGAGAAGATGACTCTTTTTAGGTAAAAATGAGATAATTGTCAGATAATGGTAATTGATAAGTATTTTGTTCAAACATAAAAATACAGTGTGTTATTTTTGCTATAACTTTTTTTTTAGCCTAGAGAAATATTAGCAAAAAGAGAAGCTTTGTTTTTTGGGTCTTAAAAATCTGAAAAAGGTTTAATAGTAAGTTTTCACGGGTTTTTATTTTTTTTTCTATAAATTTAAAGTGTAAAGACATTACGTAACATGTGTATGAATGAATAAGGGTAAAGTTAAGAAAAGTTTAACATAGCGCAAGCCGTTATTTAAGCCATGTTCATGAATCCCTTCATTCACTCAACAAAGTTGTGAAAAACTGATTTTGATATTTTCTCTCTACACTTAACATTTCTTTACAGAAAAGATGCAAAGACATATTGTGATGCTTTGCAAAGAAAAAACTATATTTGATTAATTTTTTTTTCCATTTTCCCCAGACATGGGATATGCGTTGGTCTGACAGATGTGAGAGACAGTTCATGGCACACAATGGTCCTGTCTTCTCAATAGATTGGCATCCAGCAGACAAAACCTGGTGGCTAGCAACCACAGGAAGAGATGCAACAATAAAAGTATGTGTGTCTGCAATTTTTTTCCTCTAAATTAATATTTATCATTGACTTAGCCCTGTCCTTTTTTAACAGGGCAGAATAATTCAGGGTATTTTTACTCATTACTTTTTAACAGTATCTAGTTTTCTATAAGTATTTCAAAGCTTATGTGATTTCAGGTCTACAACCATGCAAAACATTGATATTGGAACACACCAAGCACAAATTAATTTTTTGCATTTCCAAAGAAATTTAGTAAATAACCATCATAGATTAAAATTTTTTTTTTGATTTATCAAATAACTAGGTATGGGACATGGTGCGTGTGTCATCAAGCTCCCAGCCTCCTTGCCTTCATAGCATCACCAACATTGAGTCTGTGGCTCGAATTAAGTGGCGGCCAAACCGCAAACATCACATCTCTAGCTGTTCCATGAATGTAGATCGATGTGTAAATGTGTGGGATGTGAACCGTCCTTACATTCCTTTTGCAGCCTTTGATGGTCATAAACAGTCAGTAACCAGTAAGGCTCAATTTTCATCTCATGTCATTTAGAATTTTTTTACTGCAATCAACTTTTGTTAAATATTTTTATAGTTTTTTGAGTGTTGTAATTAAAAGTCTTTTTTGTGTATAAATAAATTTTTTAGTACTTACCAGTAGTGCCGGGATCGGTATCGATACCAGAATCGATACTTGCGATACC
>BMAT01004464.1:49685-62540 GCA_019649035.1 Elysia marginata | reverse complement strand
CGCATACTTCGAGGTCGTAAAAGGAGGGGATCGGCCCGGCACTACTTACCAGTACCACCAATAGACTTTACTTTACCCGCAAACTATTGACTTTGCTTTCCATAAAAAAATAATTAGTGACATTCAAAGGAATTAAATAATATATCACATATGTAAATTTATTCCTTTACAAAATTTAAAATGCAAATTGAAAAAACATTTCTAAATATATTATATAACATTTTTTATTCAACATTATAATATTATGTCCATGGAGGTCTACTTCAGTTAACAAGTTTTTTTCCCATGTCATTCATAGGTGTAAAAGTGCTTTTTTTTTTCATTTTTACATACTTTTTGCATACATTCTTATCAAACTCTTTAAAACTTTAGTCTGAATATATGAGGACTTGGTACTGTTATTCCTGTTTTTATGTAGTACTTTATGAGAATGAAATGAAATCTTGAAAGCGCTCGCATCTAAATATCTGTAGAAAGTGGTTAGAAATATTAAGCTGTTGAGCATATTTTTTAATGCACAAAATAATCAAATCAATGTTTGATCATTGTAAATTTGTAGTCACGGTTACATAACATAGAATAGAAACTATCATCAACTCTTTTAAAATAAGTCTTAAGTCTTCCATTGTCGTAACTCATTCTTCCAGGCATTGTGTGGCGAGACTGTCAGGCTTTCCTTAGCTGTGACAAGGCAGGTTATATAATTCAACACATATTTAATGATGCCAGGCGGCCTGCAGATCATGTCAGCATGACAGGTGTTGATCTCAGTCTAAATGGAGAAATCGGTCATGCCTATTGTGATAAAAAAGGTGAAATATGTTTGTAGTCACAAATCTGTAGAAAGTTCAATGTTTGAACAGTATCTTATACAGGTTTTTAGTATGTAACAAACTAAATTCAGTTGAATTCTTGAAGGCTTATATCATCAACCCCTCCCACCCTTCACAATAACTGTTGTCTTTGACCAGCTAATTTACCTAATTTCAAATCTTTTGGAACTCCAGTTTATTATTTTCTATTCACATTGCCCAAGTCCTTCTATGCTTCTTTTTCTTCAAGCATTCCTCAAGTGGGCTTTCAAGAGGTAATTTTTTGTTTGTTTTTCATATGATAGTACATTTTCAAGTCACTCTTTTTTTTCTCATCTTCTCTAATTCATATCTTCTATTATAAGCAGGAAAAATTAAAGTACAAATTATTTTTGAAGGATATGGCATCTAATGTTCAAATGTTAAAAAATTAGGCGGGTCAGATTTTCCTTTGTTTTTTTTTGTTAATGTCTGCATTTTGGTAATTTCCCAGCCTTTTGCTACTCTAATTATGCTCTATATGCATTTGCTGGAAGTTGACTTAGCACTCTTTTTCAGTGTTTGATTTTTATCTTCTTTCAAATGACATAGAAATTTTTTTTTTAAGACTATTCCAGATAAAAATCTATGATCATATCTTGTTCAAAACTAAATTGTTGGTTTTTGTTGTGCTTTATTGCTCTGTATATTAGTATCTATTTTGTCATTTAATCTTATTTTAGGCTCTAGTTTTTTTCCCATGAATGTATACAGGCAACTCTGCTTAAGTCAAAATGATATTGACTTGTTACAACAAAAAAAATCAGTTATGTGCAAGTCCTTCTATGTAATGGTCCCCATGGGACACAAAAAAGAATCAAGCTGACTGAAAATATACTTAAGCAATTATGACTTAAACAGAGTTCACTTTATTTGTTAGACAACCTTAATAAGTCCTGCAGCCCTGATTTAGAGTTAATCTAAGGCAAAGATATTTTATTGAAAATTCTGTTCTTTTTAAGAGTCATGTTATCTGTAGTCTTTCAGAAAGAGAGTTGAACAGTATACATTGATCATTTTCAGTTTGTTTGTAAATATGATATCTAGAGTCTATCATATCTATATTTCAAGAAGCTAGAGTATATTGTGTCACATACTTTCTTAAATACATATAAAGATGCCAAAAACTCTATCAACATACTTTACAGCTTTCATTGGTCTGACTTGAATGTTTCACATTTAAGAAAAAATGACTGTTCTTTTTTTTTTTTTTTTTTTTTTTTTTTTTTTTTTTTGTTGTTGTTGTTTGCAGTGGAACAAACCACCTCCAGTTTGGGAAGAAGTAAAAAAGTTTCACGAAGTCATCAGTTTGCTCAAGCCAGCAGCAGCTCTCTCTGTGTCTTTCAGTGTCCTCAGTCACCTGACAGTGATGTGAGAAACTTGTGTTTCTTGTCTGTTCTTTGTAAATTCAGAAGAAAGTCATTCTATTTAAAGTCCATTAGGGAACAAAGTTGAAATTGACACAGCAAACAAGAAATTAACTTACTGGCTACTGTCTTTTTTTTATATAACAAATTTCATTTTTAACATTTGTAACTTATTATCATTAGTCCTAATGGCAGTGCTTGAAATTTGTGGAATCCTATTTGTTTAGGTCTAACAGGTACCCATACTGTAATGATCTGAAACATTTGAATTTGATCTGGTGTGCAATGGCCTGCTTGGGGAAAGGTGTAAAGTCTTGAGACTGTCCTAAGTTGGGGGAGACTACAACCATCTTTTTTCAGCGCCTCAAAGCATTTAATTGTGGATTTTGTGCGCTATATAAGTCTCAACTTGCTCATATTTGTCTTAGTTATCATTTTCTGTTTATTATATTTAGATCCAGTGTGATGGATAAAGATTCATCTGCAAGGATGCCTAACATGACATATTTAGTCAATTTAAAAAACAAAATGACTTATCTCTTTCACAGAATCAAACATTTTATGTTACTTGGATTATTGAACTCTGCTCAAATATATAAAAGCAGACTTTTCTCTATCTTTATTTTGGCATTAATAACTCTTGCATTCATTAATCTATCATGTAAAACATTTGAAAATTATAAAAATTGTATTCCTAATATAGCACATTTCCAGTGAAATTACACAATTTGATCCTGCTAATTACACATTCATTATCCTGGAAAATTGACATATATCAGGAATTATCTAAAACTTTGACTGATTAAAATGTTGACTTTCAGGAGTTAACGCTGCAGTGGTTTGTGGACATAGCACACCACTATCGGTTGGAAGGTACAAGTGTAGTGGAGATGTGCTGGCATAATGGTCATGTTGCTCAGCATTACAAAAAATATCAGGTAAGTGTATATAACATGATACATATCTGAGTAGTTCCTTTTTCCCCATTGCATCACCTTATTTCTCTCTGTCTGTCTTCTTTCTTCCTCTAACATGTTTAAGTCTTCTTTGCCTTCCTCTTCTTTTCTTTCTCTCATTGGAATACTAGTCCTCATGTCTTGTGCTCTCTATTTTTTACCTTGCTTTTGTTTTGTCAAGTATTTTTTTTTAATATCAATCAATTTCTGTTATGTTTAATTTTGAAGCCATTTTCTCAGTTTAGTGGGATGAGTCATGAATTAGTTTCCTGGTCAGACTACTGTATGTAAGTGTATATAACATGATACATATCTGAGTAGTTCCTTTTTCCCCATTGCATCACCTTATTTCTCTCTGTCTGTCTTCTTTCTTTCTCTTACATGTTTAAGTCTTCTTTGCCTTCCTTTTCTTTTCTTCCTCTCATTGCAATACTAGTCCTCATGTCTTGTGCTCTCTATTTTTCACCTTGCTTTTGTTTTGTCAAGTATTTTTTTTATATCACTCAATTTCTATTATGTTTAATTTTGAAGCCATTTTCTCCATTTAGTGGGATGATTCATGAATTAGTTTCCTGGTCAGACTACTGTAGATAACACTTTTATCAAAATATTTGGTAGGAGACTTTGTTAATAGTAAATTTAAATGGAAATGTGTATATATCTAATTTAAATGAAGATATTCCACAAGCTGTAGAGAGTAAGTCCTTGCGCTAAATCATTTATCCTGAATATTGAAGCATCAGAAGTTTGTAATATACAGTCAAACCTGCCTAGCCAACTACTTGTTAAAGGTGGCCACCTGCATTGGCGACTTGTTTTTTACGACTCCCTTGCAATCTCTCTATGTTTTGATGTCTTGCGGGGTGGCCACCTTACCAACGCAACCATGCGAAGCTCTAGTAACGGTGTTTTTCACAATGTCTTTAAAATAACCTTTGCAATATGACCATTCTTGACCTGGGAAGAAGTATTGAGCCACTACTCCAGAACTCCGACATGCTCCTCCCTATCTGTCCCCCATACCTCCCAACTCTACCCTTAATTTTGTTAACCTGTAATGTAAACCTACAAAACAGACAGCCCATGGCAACCTAGACCAGGTACCCCATTGACCCATGGAAGTGCCTCTCCTTCCCCCCACATCTCCAAACTTTGTGCTTAGTTCTCCACCATTTCTATAAGAGTAAAGCAGGATTTGTCTGCTTGTTTAGCTGCGGTCGCAATAGGGAGTATAGAGCTAGGTAGTGGTGGTTAAGTTTAAAACACAATCATAGACATCTGGTCACCTCTTTATCACATCTGTCAATAGGTGGCTTTAAAGCTTCAAATGATCTCAGTTACTTCAGCGTGGGTTGGAAGTCTTTAGTTATGTAAAGAGACAGAAATTTCTCTGTGTCAAAATGATACGCATAGCGGGGGGGAGCAGGTTGTGAAAAAGGGGTATAAGGTCAAAATAATCAAATCGCTCTTTTGTGTTTTTTTTCAGTAAGCTTAACCATTTCTGTTCCCTTAAAAATCAAGAGCAAATAGTTATGAACATTTTTTTCCTGTAAATCGATGTATTATGTAAGCAGGGTGAGCAAAAAGTGACCAAAAATTCACCTGATTTAGGTAGCTAGACCTAACTTAATGGCTGCCTTCAAGCGGTTTGAGAAGTTTAGACCCGAATTTTTGGTATTGGTCGTGTCCGCTATATGAGTTGACCCAGTTCACACTCCGAGTTATGTTAAAAAAAACAACAGGTGAACTAAGATTGGAGTATGTCCCTTGTAAGTAAAATTAAGCATCCTTTAAGTCAATATCTTGAACTTGGGATCCAGGTTGAGAACGTTTTCCTTTTTTGCCAACATTTTTCAAGAGGTGAAAATCAAATTGATGAAAGTACAGGTATTGTAGACTTTACAAAGTCCATAGTTGTAAAATAGTGCAATCCGTAAAAGATAGATAATTTCAATGAGCGCAGTGTGTGACCACTAGGGAGGTACTCAGAGAATGATAAAGGCTAGCCTAGGCTAGATGCAGACACAGATGGAATGTGGGGGGGTGTGCACGGAAACACTGTGTGCAGACAACATTAAATATGCTGGACCAGTGTGGTGAAGCGTGTAGGAGTTGGAGAACCACCTGTGAACTGCCCCAATCAGCACTAGTCACTGTCCTCTGTCCAGCTGCACTAGCCCTCCCCCCTCTCCCTTACAAGCCCTCTCCAGGTCATCATGCTCAGGCAGGCAAGCATGCGCTACAAGCAGTGTCTTGAATCATGGATGGAAACAAAGATCACCCATCCTGCTCACCTCTGCTTTTCTCTTTTTCTCTCCCAAGACTCATCTGGGGTATCTATCTCTTTCCATCAGGCCATGAGGTGTTGACTTTAAGAGAAAATAGGTCCAAGGCAGTTAACTTAATCAGTTCATCCAAAATAACGTTACTTAAACGTAAATAATGAAGAAGAAAAATGCGACTGTTGCAAGGTGTTGACTTTAACCAAGAGTTGACTTGAATCAAAGTGACTTCTTGTGGATTTTGCGGTAGATTGTAGTGGGCATATAATTATTAGCATCTTACTAACTTGGACATTCTTCAAAATTTGATGCTACTTGCACTGTGCTTTTTACAAATTAAATTTGTTTTTCACACATGCAATACAATTTCAGTGAAGCTGAGGTTAATACTAAAATTGCCATCCCTAAATTTCAGGTAGCCCAGTTTTGGAGGATGCTGGCTGTGACCTATACTCCATGTTTTTCCCAGTCAGGCACTTCACTTGCTCCCTCATCACTGGCTCTCTCTAGCACTCTCTCAGATAAGCAGGAATTATCAGAATTAGGTAAATTGCTGCTCATATATTTGTTTAACTTGATCAAAGAAGTGGCCTGGCTTCATAAAGCTTACCTGCTATAATTGTGATTGAATATTTTTTGTAACTTTATCCGCATTTTAAAAGCTAGAAGTAATGTTAGCACATTTAAGGGTAACTGGCGCTTCATAATAAATTTAACTAGTTTCTATATTTCTGCTCCACATATTAAAAGTGTGAACAAGATATAAACACAATTTCTGAGTGTGCATAAGAAAAATCTTTAGTGTTTGTCAAACAATTGTATACATTTCAGATATTTTTGCAATAATATCTAAAAATTTTGTTTGTTTTTTTTTCATTTGAAGACAGTACCATATTTCATTGAGAATATATTATAAGCAAGTGTTATATGTGATATCTCCAAAGTGAAATTATAATAAGGAAAAAGAACTAAAATAAATCTTTACTTAGGTCAGAACTTTTTTTATTTTGTAAAAACATAGTTTGACAGCAGTAGAATCCAATGACACTATAATTTCTTCTGTGAACATGACTAGTTGAAATATTTTCCTGTACATGAATAAACTTAAGTACAGATTTTTACTACAATTTGCAATTAAAAAAGAAAGAAAATTTAGTTGAATAGTGTATGAGGGCCTCATTCATTTAATCAATACTGAAAATGTACACAAAAAAAAAACTTTTGTAAAAACTATATTAGCCTATGAGTGAGATTCTAAAACATTATGAAAAAAAGAGAGATGGTAGTTTTGTTCCAAATTTTCACAAAACAATTCAGACCTACCTAGACCAAATGAAAGTTTTGTATGTCTTGTGAGACCAACTCAAAAACACTTCAAAGTTCTACCACATGGCAATGGGCCGAAGAGCAAACGCTCACAGGCTGCTGGATTAAAGAAGAAGAAGAAGAAGAAGTATGTCTTGTGAACAGCCAAAATGAGTTGGGTGTCACAATTTTTAGAAAATGCCTTTTAAAAGCAGATTTATTCCTCTTTTGCTCTGTATTTTAAATCTAGTAAAGATGTAGTATCTTTCCATAAAATTTAGGCAGTTATATATATATCTTTTTACTCAGAAGAAAATGTCTTGTAAGGTATTTTTGGATTGGCTGTGAGACATACAAGGGATGCTCAAAAAGTAATTGCTTTAACTATGAAGGAATGCTCAGATTTCCTTGAAACTTTGCATACATACTTTTATTTTTCTACATAGTCACCATCCAGAGCCATGCTCTTTTCCCATCTTTCTTTGACCTTCAATGTAAAAGGTGCTGGGTTTGGAGAGTTTTTCCACCGCTGTGACTGGCATTTCATCTCTGGGTCACACTGATGAAGCCAGGTTTAATCAGCCGTTACTAATCTATAAAAAAAAATGATTTTTTTTTTAAGCAAAACCGAAAAGAATTTTACAATATTTTCTCTCTACCTTCATTTCTCTCACATAGATAATACTTTTGTCATGCACAAATATTCATGCAAAACGGTCCGCACTGTTCCATATGAAAGAAAAGCTCTATTTACAATTTCGGTTATTATGATTCATCGATCTGACAGGATAAGTTCCTTAACATTGATTTCAGTAATCAAATTTAAGGGCGACCAGAACTGGGCTTGTCTGACGCATCAAGATGTCCACATTGGAATCTTTTTATCCAAAATTTCACTGCACTATAATGTCTCACGTCCATGGCAAATAAGTCAGCGAATTTCTATTAATGCTATTGTCATATCAAAATGGCTCCCTTTTTTTGTGCTGAAGGTGATGTCATAGTTCTTCTGCGCACTGTTGTGCAAAAAATGGTCAGCGAAATTTCTTAATTTTTTTTTCTGTCATGTTCTAAGGAATTCGTTTTAGCTTTCTGAATATTTTATGAAAATCAAACGATTTCTTCATAGTCAGGGCAACTATTGTTTTAGTGCCCATTGTACTTATTGTACCGCTACAAATTCAAACTTTTGCCAGGATTTTGTTGTCTGGTCTTGTTTCTCTTGTACTATGGTTGAAATATAACTTTAGGTGAAAGCATTTTGTTCAAAACCACAGTAGGGTTGTTTTGCTTTTAACTGTTAGTAAATTTGGGCTTCTAAGAAATCAACTTTGATCAAATATTTTTAGAAAGTTTAAGCCACAGTGCCTGGCAATCTTACAAAATGCACTGTTGGTGGGATATTGATTACACTTTAAATGGGACATTTGACATGTATGGCAAAATCTGACAGTGTTAAACTTATAGTACATTAGATTTTATGAGTTGGCCAAGTCCCTGCATTTGAATGGCTTTTTTATCTACTATATCCTCCTCTAACATCTGACTCTAGCAGATGCCACGACTCCATCACCAGGTTGGTCAGCTTTAACCTACTGTACCTCTTTACTTTCAGTACACATGCTGTTTGTGTTTTTAGTAATCTATTAACCAGTTAGTTATATGCTTCTCAATTTTTACTCATCATCTCTCACTTTATTTTATGTTGTTCCTTTAAAAGGGGCATTTTATTATGTAACCACCTTTTCCCTTATTCTTAAGCAGCAGAAGCAATTTGATTTTGGTAACTCTTTTTTTAAGTTTTGAAAAGCATTAAAGACATCCTGAAGCTATTATTCAAAAACTTTTAGTCTAAATGTTAAAGATGGTGAAAATTCAATTTTTCAGACTCATACTGTTCATCATATTTATTTCCCATCCATTCATTTTTTCAACAGAAAGGAATTCAAATAAGGGTCAAAGTTCTCTATGCTTATGGAGGTTGTTTTTTTCCCTTCAATTCTACCTTTCTCCCTATTATGCAGAACAGGATGTATAAATTAAATTCTAAAGGCAAGAAGATGTGAAAATGCTTTAGTAACATGCCATGTTGGTTTCATATTACAATTTTTTTCCCAAACTTTACTAACTAAGCATAGTATCGGTCCACACAGGTCAGTTTAGAGAAAACAGTGGTTCAACTCAATTAATTTATAGTATTTAGATTTTCATTTTGAAACTTTTTGTGATTCAATAAAACTGACTATGAAACAGTTTGTAACATGTTTAGGAACAGCTCATAACACACGTCAACTATATTGTGATTTATGACTTGCTATATATATATATAGATAACATGTATATTGCAGTCTCTATAGGTAATACTTTTTAGTTAGGTTCACACTGTATGGATGCGTGAAATTATAGCAAGCATATAAAATGGTTCAGTGTGTACAGATAAGATCTCACTGGTTTGCAGTGGTTGAGAGAAATATAAGACCTCCATAGTTATAAAATAACTCATTTTGTTAAACAGGATCAAGTTTATAATATTCTGTAATAAAAAAAAACAACTCAAAGACCTCTGTATATTTATTAGAAAGTGATAAAGTTATATAATTTTGCAGTACAGTGTGTATTTTGGACTTTGAGATTTGAACAAATATTATTTAAGTCAATTTAAGCCAAAATGATTGCAAGAATGCTTGTAATTATTTAGAGGGGTTTTATGACTAGAGAGAATTTATATTTTTGGTCAGATGCGTTCAAAGGAGTATGTGCAATGTCAACCAAACACTATACAGCATTATTGTATCATGATTTTATTAAAGATATTTATTTATGATTTTTTTCCCTCTTTAGGAACAAAACCAGTTGCTAAAAGGAGCAAAGATAAAGAGAAACGGAAAAGTAACAACCGGAAGTTAATTCAAGTTGACGCTACATCAGGTATTGTGCATGTTTTAAATAATACTTATATAGTACTCTAGAGGTTCGTGGATAGATTGATGAAGAGAGACAAGGAGTCATTCTCTTGATTTATTCCTTGTAATATATATTTTCAGGAAGCACTGAGGAAAGCTCAGAGCATGAGGGAGAAAGCTCAGAATTTGAACGAAGTGCCCCTGAGTTAAACAGAAACATCAATTTTTATTTTGGTGATGGTGAAGGTGGAGAAGAGGATCTAGATGACCTAGAATCATGTGCATCAGTGGGAATGCTAACAACAGATTATGTGAGTAGACTATTGTTTTTCTTTACATATTTCTAATAATACTTACAAGTTTGCAATCCCTCAGTGTGGCATATCTGTATAAACTCCCCTCTAAAGCTAATTTGTAGTATCAGTTTTGTGACTGGGAAGTATTCAAACTTTTGCAAAATGCTCTTATGTTGCCTTATTTATATGTTAAATGATTAACTGACGATTAGAGAAAGATTTTGTCAGTTAGCTCGAATGATGCACCGTGTAGTTTTCTGCCTGTTCAAAAAAAATCAAACAATTGTTATACTTTAATCAATTAGAATCATTGTAAAATAAGATGACACAAGCTCTGTGAGTTAAAGCATATCATGATTTCAGATGACCTGGAAAATGGGAGAGGGCCTGCTAAAATGACTTGCTGGATAGTCAACATTTCAGGTTACTGCTAGCCAGCTGATCTGGCTGACTTAAAATTGTTGAAGAAAAGAGAGTAGCTGTCTGAAAATCCTCTTACTTTTCAGTAAAAACAAAATTTCCAAGTGCCACAGTTCTTTTGTTTCTAGATCAGCTTAAGTACGACTGCCTGATGTTCATTTTTATTTGTTTTTATCTGTGGTCCCTAGTGTAACCCTGCCATCACAGATTGAATTGATGCTCTAGGTGGTGTAATCATGAATCTGTACATTGTTTTTTTTTAATTCTAAATTAATGTAACATAAGATACACTTTATTGATCCATTGTTGGAAATCCGGCATGGACAATAAAAATGAAAAAGTAGGAAATCCACAAAATATAAGAGGATAATGCTGTAAGGTATTCATGTATATGTCATGTAAAAACAAAGAAGGAGCTTAAAATTGTACGTAAAGTACATGGCATAATGCATACATATACAATACACATGAAATGGAAATAGATGTGGCTAAACCATAAAAGTGTCAAAGGGCTGATTATATCGGCTCTACAAAGGGTTTTTTTAATTTTTAGAACTAACACTTATGGAAAATATGGCACAAAAATTAATGTTTGACACTTCTAAGGTTAATAAAAAATCTTAAGAATTACATTTAAAGGTGTCAAACTAAAACGTAATTCATATTATGTGCTTACAGGGCAGATTATGTAAAACATGATTTCTTAACCTTGAAAGTTTTAAGATTGTTATTGAAAGATTGTAGAGACATACATGATTAATGGTAGTGAGGCAGTTTTGTCCATAATCTTGGGGCATACACAGAAAAATCTGTTACTGAAACATAATGTTAAGCAAGGGACATTTGAATATTTTTGTATCCTGACCTCACATGTCGTTAACCCAAAAAGTGCCCTAATCCAATTCATAGGCTTTGATGTGAACAAACTAAAAGTAATGCATCGAGCCAATTGATAGGTTCTGGGTCTCCTGGGTGATATATTTTCCAAGATTGCTAGTATGTTCTGAAGAGAGAGGGGAATGGGGTGGAGGGTTGAAGGGGCAGCATTGGACTTTAAGCACAGTAATGTTGGATCAGCTGATTTCACAAAGGTTTTGTGTTAACAAGATTTGGACTGATCTGCAAATATTGAACAAGAGAGATTGCCAACCCGAAATACATGATCAATGAAGATGCTGACCACTGAGCAGACGTTACCTGCACTGTTACTATAGTGGAAATCATAGACTTTTAATTTAACTTTTAATTAAATTTTAAAGGAAATGCTGTGAACCTCATATCACCCCATGTAGTCCCTCAGCCACACTCAGCTTTTCGCATCCAGTTACCTGTGCCAGCCTGAGGCCAATAATCTGGTATAGGCATACTAGTCCATTGCAAAAACGGATGGGGGGGTCAAGGAACACATTCCTTTAAAAGATCTTTGGCATAAAGGGGAGCAGTATTAGTTTAAAAATTTAAAAAATAGGACATAGCACTTTAAAATTTCTATATTATCAAAATCCTGGAGTTTCTTTTCACCAGGGACTATAGAAAGTGGCTAAACTGGCATTTCTCACATTTTCTAAATAATGAATGCTTAACTCTCAGATGGTCACCATGGGAAAATCAGAATTTGTAATAAATGAACAATTTTTATTGAGCTTACTTTTTCAGACAGTTTTATACTTTTGTTTCTGAAATTAGGTGTTCTATTAAAGAAACATTTAAACCTTATGAGAAACAAAAATGCTCATTGTTACAAAAAATAAAAAAAAGAGAGCAGGTCATGGCATTTTTACCAAACTGTTTCAAATGCTTGCCCTTCAGACATTAAAGGAGAGTCATGTACAAAGTTCTTACAATACATTTGGTTTCCAATGATAATGTAATTCCATTCCATATCAAGTATCTCAAAATTACTTCCTCCTTAGGACTGGAGTCTTCAGAGGTTACCTAATGAAGGGTTTCTGCCCAGGCATGAACTTATTCCGATGACAGACACCCAGCTACACATGATGGAAGATCCAAATGGTGCCGTCAATCCAATGATTGATGTGTCTAGACTAGGAGAGCAAGACATTCCCCTGCCCGCAGCACAAAGCTGTGAACCGACTTTGGTCATCACACAACTGCACAATCCAGAGCCTTTTGACTTTTCCCCATCAATAGCTGACATGATCAACAGTCTGGCCGATCGGGTAAGAAGAGTGAGTCTGAACTTGTTGAGCCAGGTCATAACCCTTAGCTTCAAGCTTAACAGATTGTCAAAACAGTTCAATAAACAATCTCAGACTTTCATTAATTTAGAACGACAGATGTTAGATCTTCATAGAATAATGTCCATCATCAGCACCTTTACAGACCTGCCTATTTGTACCGATTTTATTGGTACGTACCGAATTTTATCCATTTTTTACACCATTCACGATTTTTCATTGAAATATACCGATTTTACGATGTGACGAGAGGTCACCGTTTTTCTCCATGTTCCGG
>BMAT01004452.1:211156-227464 GCA_019649035.1 Elysia marginata | reverse complement strand
TTTGTTTGGATTTCAATGAAAATTGGCATAAAGGAAGTTTAGGCCAAAACAAATAGCTGTAGGCCTACACATGGGTTTTGATATATTTATAATACTTGATTTTTTTTTTTTTACAAATTTTTCTAATTTTCAGTTTTGTGCTTTCTCAAATTTCCTGTAAATTTGAATAAAAATTAACAATTTTCCCCTAACTATGTAAGATATACAAAATCCGATGCATACAGCCCTGCGTATATATCCAATGATGATTCATGCAAAGTTTTGAGTAAATCCGTTGAGAAATAAAAAACTAGATAGATTTTATGTACGAAAAAAATCAAGTTTTGAGAAAAAGGGCTTTGAAGTTTTCAAACATATTTATATACAGATTATAGAGAAATATTTTTTTTTACTCGTTGAGAGCGAGCACTTTTCTTCGACATTGTAACGATAATGAATGGAATTATATAGATGAATATATTTATAATGAAGAAATTATACTTGTAAAAGCACAACTAAATAAAAGCCTGAATAAAAACAAACGCAGTGAACTGTAGGACCAAAACAAACGCAGCGAGTGATCGTAGTACAATACTGAAACTGATAGAAACTGGGCCTAAGTCAAGGTATTATGCAAAATTATATGACATCACGCGCTTCGCCAGCGAATCAGCAGGCTAGCCCGGGATGTGAGGACGGCATCATGGCAAACACGCCTGCCTACCGTCGCTCTGCAGCCAATGAAACTTCGCTTGCAGGCTAGGCTTTGTACTACGTAGTACGACAAAGACACCAAACTAGGTCAGAGCCAGCCTGCTGTGGTAACATACACATGTGGGCCTCTATTTTGCAGGCTTGTATACCATGGACAAGCAATAGCAGTGTAAAGTGGGCAGTTTTGTCGTGTGGGCGAGGTCATAACGTAAAATTTGATACCAAATAAGCATAGGTGGCGAGAAAACTGCAGTAGTATTTATGCATTAGTTTAGGCTAGATTTCTCCTAATTTTAGAGCAAAACTGACCCCCCCACAAAAATGAGGTGTTTCGCAAAAATCTCATTTTCGGAAAGTTGAATAAGACTTTTAAGGTGTCAGTTTTGGTTTTTCAAAAGGATGATCTAGAAGAATCGGTTAAAAAGTCAGAATTAATATTTTGAGCCAAAATCAAGTATGTCAGGTGCCGCCCTTGCCCTTAATAGGTGCCAACGAACTACTTAAGGGAAACAATACGAATAAACGCCAATGTGAAGAGTGACATTTCTTCTATAGGTCTATAAGTTTCATTAAAATTGATGCAAACATTGTGTGGGATGAATTTTGAAAGAACACAACCCCCGGTTTGAATCTTACAGAAAGTTTTGACATTGTCACATTTCAGGACGCAATAGGCCACTTGAGACAGCATTGTAAATCAGTTACTAACAATCAATCACAACAAAAAAGACAGAACTACAGTATGAATATTCTTTTGTTTAGTATAAAAATTAAGCAAGTAAGATTATTTTACCTCAAGGTATATGGCCAGAATCTTAGGTTTAAACTTAAGATCTACAGCCCGATCTGACCAGGGAAACCCTCTTATGGGTATTGCAAGTTAAAGAGGTTTTATCAAGCAAAAGGCTTACTGACCCTGTTGTTGGCAGTTTCATACATGTCTCCTTCAACTTTCCTGGCATAGGCCACAAGATTTTTCATTCTGGCATCTCTCAAAGCTGCTGGGTCTGGTGTTGGGAAAATGGCTTGGACACTGCGCAGATTAAAGAGACTGAATTATTTTTTTGTGGTACTAGACTAACTGAGCGTGCACTGAACTCATATTCATCCTCAAATCAATGAAGTGAAGACATTTTAATGCAGTCTGCCATTAAAAAATCATCTTACAGGACACCATTTTATACAAATTCATTGAATAATGAGGAGAATAATTGTTTTAATTTGGTGAAGGTGATGAGAAAGGGCTATGTAAATGCAGACCTAGATTTAGACTCAGCTAGTTAAGTAAAAAAATGAAGATCACATGAATCAAAAGGGTAAAATCTATCATGAGATTAAAGCTTCATTATAAATATTGTGAATTATTATATTGTTTTAATGGTGTTGTGTAATCTTAATGATGATAGATTCTTAAAAAGAAAAAAATTCTTTCTCATTGAGAAATGACATTTGGTTACCTAATGAGAGAATCCTTTATTTGTTGAATCACTGCCATTGAGTGAACCATTACTACAAAAAAAAATGTAAAAAACAGTGGCAATAAAACTTAAGCAAAAAAAAAAAAGTCTCACAGTTTATGAACAAGGTGATTCCTCAAGTCTTGGTTTACTTGGATGTGCCAATCCTTCCTGTTGACAGCAGGTATTGACTTCACAATATCAGGGGCTGTCCCCATCGCAGCAGCCTGGGCAGTGGAGTTTGCCAACTGTGTTCCACTTTGCTGCTGTATTACCTGAGGGCACTGATTATTAGCCTGCATATTGGCCAACAAGTTTCCCATAGGACTGGCATTACTTTGACTCATGAGCACCTTTTGCTGAGCTTGGTTTGGTAGGTTTTGTTTGTTCATCTGACCTGCTGGCAAAAAAAAAAAAAAAAGAGTTATCGCTGAACTATTTAACCCCTGTGAGCTCTAATGTACAACGTACGTCCTCATATCATGACAACATGCAGACACAACGTTACATCCTCAAATCAGTGGATTTTTCCGTTCCGAATGACGCTTAGCCATACAGTGTATGTCGTGTTTTGCAATGCATAAGAGAGGCATTTAACGCTGGGTTATTCAGAATTTCACATTATAGTTGAGAATTCCATGATGTTAAAAATATTTGAATAATGTCACTCTTTCACCAGAAACTGCCACGCCGTGGTGATCGACAAAAACTTCGTCACAAATGGATTTAATATACTTAATACCCATCTGCCATCATTTTTCTTTGATTAATTTATTTAGAATGTGGATTTCAAAGAGGGGCTAATTCCTTTAAGGCTAGAATCTACAACCATGCTAAGTAAGCTCAGAGCAGGACAGAGCTAGTCCCTGACAGAAACATTTGAAAGCAACACTACAGTGATTTAAAACACAACATTACAGAGACTTAACATACCATCATTCTGCATGGCATTCATCTGGGGGTGGGGATGTGTTGCAGGATTGTGCTGCGCTGTATTGTATGGCAAACCTAAGGATTCGAAGGCTCTCTTCATAGTGGCTTGATCAGTAACTTGATTAGAACCTTGAGAATTCTGGGCAGTCAAATTTGAGTTTTGATTCACATTAATGCCTGCTGGTGTGCGTTTGTCTGCACTTTTGAGAGGAAGACAAACAGGACAATCTGCTCTTGTACAGTTTTTCCAATGGGTAATGATTTGGCGAGATGAAGCACAGTGAGCCACTGAAAAAAAAAGTTCATTCCTCCATAAAAAGCATATGCAATAAAGAAATGCAGATTAAATTGTTTGAACCACTAACCTTTTAACTTTACAGAATCAAATTCACTAGTGAAAAACAAAATCTCCACAAACACTACAAACATGAAAATAAAAAAGGCCTAAATGTAGGACACCCTACACTAAACTATTGTTATCTTCTCACCAAACCCAAATAAGCAAAATTGTTTTTATTGCCGTGAAATCAAATTATTCAATCTCATTCTTAAGATAAATTGACATACAAATATCATATCTTCCTTGACAGATTAATATCCATATTCCTGCTACAGAATTTGAATTTGTAGCGCACTTACAAGAATTATGCAGTACTTTGGAATTTCAATGATTACAGAATTTTTTCCCCTCCAAACGCTCTTCTTCACCAAAACAAAAAATTATAAATAGTAACAATATATTTGTACAAACAAAAAATTTTTTTTCAAATGGTGTCAGAGGAGGGATCTCACCTTCACAAGACTTTCCCTTGTTGCAAGTGGTCATGTGTTGAAGGACATTTTTCATAGTGCGGCAATAGGGAAGTTTACAATCTTGGTCACCATTTACTTGCTCACGACGTTGACATTTGTGGGCATGTAACAGAAGAACCAATTGCTGTTGAATAAGTTTACTCTTGTCAGGTTCTGATGAAGGTTGGCGTTGGCCAGTGGCACCACTGGCAGATGCTTGGCCCTGCTGAAAAAAAAAAAGAAAAAGATAATTTTTATCAATTGCAAGTTTTCTACTGATGTTTAGAGTCTAGTTATTTCATAAGAATTTTCATGTCAGTGACAACAAAGAAATGCTGCTGGTTACTAAGTCTAATGTAAGCTGATTGAATACTTTTGAGTTGGTCTACCAGGCCTACCAAGAAACTTTTTGCATTAGCAATTTGAAAAATACTGTTGGAGGAGTAGCTACAACCAATACTGACTATATAAACTGAGATGCGCAATTCATAAAATGATTTTATTGCTGTGTCCAACAAAAAAAACTGTCACAGTCACTCTTTTTTGCACAGCCAAAAAATACACCTAATATAATGAAATCTTTAGAAAAGAAATTATGAAATGAGGCCGTGGGTGTGAAAACAGGCAGTGATTCTGTCCTTTGTAACAGTGGACAAAGCATTTTAAGCAAAGGAAAAAAAATAAGTCTGTCATGAAAAAGTTTGAACTCTGCATACCTTGCATAATTGAAAATATGTTGGTTGTGATGTTAGGATAACAATTTGTTGTCCCCCACCACAACCGACTGATTTTAAGTACCACTGTTTCTACGTTTCTTGGTCCATTCATCTAAAATTTATGATAAAGCATTATAATGCAATTTCAACCAACTTACTCTGTTCATTTGGCCTGGGTTCTGTGACATGTTCATGTTGGGATGACCTGGCATTCCTTGGTGGCCTTGCATTTGTGACATGCCAGGGTTGGGCATCATTCCAGTCTGAGGCATGGACATGGAAGTTGATGGGGTCACAATATTTTGCAAGGTACGCATTTGGGTTGCATTGCCTTGAAAATTACTGGGTCCATTCATCATTTGATTAGGCATCTGTTGGCCCATGTTTATGCCTGAGACATTGGCCATCATTTGCGGATTCCCCATTGTTGGTTTTAAAGTCACACCTCCAATCATTCCTGTGTTTGCCCCAGACATGGTAAAAGAGGCGCTGCTCACAAGACCATCATTCATACCGATATGAGATGATGTGACAACTTTGTTAGAGTTAGCTAGTGTGGCAGCAAGGCTGTTTGGCATATGATTTTTGCCCATGCCCATGTTCATATTCATCATGTTAACCATCCCTGGGCTTCTACTTGTCTGGACCCCGCTGACACTATTAACGGCCATTGGCATAGATGTCTGCGAGGTTGGTGTGGATCTTGATAACAGCTGGGAAAGTGAGGCACCCATGCCAGGATCCTGTGTATTGTGGGGGGCCTGCCCTCCTCCATCATTTGATATTCCTTGAACATCAAGGTCATCAGGCAACTCATTAACAATGCCATCAAAGTTGAGACTTCCAAAATTGAATTCTCCTGGAAGAAAAAGAAGAAGAAAATGTTTTCAGAGTAAGCAAAATAATCTAGTTTGATAGAACATAGATAACAATGAAAAGCATAAATATAATTGGACTAGACCGTTGGAACAATCTGCATTTCACACTCTCACCATAAAAATCTCCTTTTATTAGTTTTAACATTAAACTGACAGCGTTTCTTAAGATATTTGTGTCCGAGAGCTTGAAAATTGTAAATACAATGTTGTATACAGGGATGTAAGCAACACAAAAAGCAGGAAAAGTTTTTTTGAAACCTCTGCAAAGTAACTGGTCTTGCATCGGCTCTCAAAACTTTTCATATAAATCTTTGACCCCCCTTCCCCCACATCAAAACAAGTAGGCCTATAGGATACAACACAACAGTTTTAGATGTTTTCTTAGACTCCTTTCCCTAAAACTTTGGAAACAGAGTAGAGCACAAGTTCTTCAAACACCTATCCCTCCAAATTACAATTTTGCCAAACCACTAAGTTTTCCTCTGCAGCTTTCCTCTTGATTCCTTTTTGCATCTGAAATTACCACTAAATGTTGACATAGACAACAAAATGAACACAAAACAGCAAAAGTATGTTATCCGTCTTAACCGCCTGTGTTCTATTGCAACTAAAAATGCTACACCACATGGACACCAATACACAGACTCAGTGCACCTGGTTTATTCAACATTTACCTCCACCAGATGGGGTTACCAGAAGCAAAGCTAATAACTGATGAGACAGTTTCTGCTTCCTGTCTGTACCCAACCCTACCTCTGTCTTCTTTGCCACCCCTTACACCTAAACAGACAGTAGGAGAGACTGGCTCTTCCATCTTTTTAAGCAGACTATGACTATAAAGCAAAACAGAGAGAGCCTATTAATTTGACAAAACTTTTGTATTGCACATGAAAAGAAACCTTTGTATACCCCCTTCCTCTAAATCATTAATTTTCCTCACATGTACAGGACTCAGGACCGTATCGGTTTTTTTTTTATAACGCTCTAGACCTGAATTTTTAAGTACTGAAAATGCATGGCCAGACAAGCACATATGTATATATATCTAACTGTGATAGTTTCAAATTAAAAAGTCTTCATTCTGCAAACTTTCCTGCTTTTTAGCAGAATACAAATGTGGGCAACATAAAAAAAAAACCGGAAACCCTTCAAAATATAAAAACTTGCCTCCCTTGGTTGCCACTCAACAAATTTTGAAAATATCTGGAATTTCAAAACAACAACAAAATTCACTAAACATAACGCAAAGGTAGAGGTAAGGCTGCCAAGTTTACAAACTATTGGGACATGATAAAAAGATGAAGGCTATTCCTTAACTATTCCCACCATTCTACTAGTATCGGCCTGTAATCAATCTTAATTGACTCTTTACTGTAGTGTTTATATGCACCTATATAACAAGGGGGCCAGGACATAAAACCTTTCAAGTCCTTTAAGTTCAACTTACAAAGAAGCTGCAATGCTGCAGGCAAATGCTGAAGTACAATTATTCAGCTTTAAACCTAGTTATTACAACAAAATGAGGCATGTTCAAAGACCAGGGTCTACTATAAGAAATTAGTGATAGTTAGGCCTATACCTTTTTTCACCCACATCTAAAGCTAATTTGAGGAGGCCGTTGCCGCAATTTATATGCAGCAAACCTTTATTTACAGCAAAGTTGCAAATACTTCGAAAAAAAAACAAACCTTTGCCTCGTTTGAAAGAATTGCAAACAACATTAATGCAAAAAGCAGACAATACATGTATAAAGTAGCCTAGATTATCTGAATTTTCTCTTTCAGCTCTTTTCATAACCTAGCACTCATTATTAGAAGCTTAATTAATTTGTGAATGGAACTTGGGTTTTCTAGCACTACAAAAACTTGTCACCTTAAACCAATTCTGTCCAATAGCCTGGTAAGCACAAAATCATATTAACTTTCACGAGGGTTGCTTTAACTTTGAGAGATTTTACATCTATCTCCTTACAAAAAGTATGCGTAGGTTATCATACAAACTACCTATCTAAATTGTCATCTTGCTTATTGCTATTGCGCTCACACGAATTCAAATCTAGATTTTAGACTTGGCATCTAGTACACCCATAAAAGGCAGTTCTCTCCTCGTCTAGTCCAATTAAGAAGGAACTGTGAGGGAGTCTAGTCCATCTACATTGTTTAAAATTCACGAGCCTGCCATAATAAATCTGCAATCTTAGTTATATATGGGTCTTTCGTATTATTTTTCCTAAGGTCTAATGGGCAGGACCATGAAAATTAGGTTTAGGCTAACTAGATCTAGCTCTAGTGTAAGCCCTGTCTGCAACAGACTAGCTCTAGATTTAGATCAGATTGGATCCATTGGGATAATCCTGGCATTGGCCCGCTGGCAAGACTGAAGAAATGAAATGGATGACAACCCATTTTATTTTATCACCTGTGGGCCCATCCCATGATTAAGCAGCTGATCTATGAAAAACTCACATCAAAAGATCCAGATATTCTAATCTACATCTAGATTTCTATCAAGTAGATCTAGTATAGAATCCCGCTAGCACATATCTAGATCTAGATTTCTAGGCCTAGTCTAGATCTAGGAGTCAGAACTAATGGTATATTAGTCACCAGTAGGCCCCTACATTAGATTGGGCCAGTTCTCGAATCTAAATCATCTTTTCAGAACCATAGGCATAGAGCTCAGGGAGAAGAGACTTCATGTCTAGATCTAGATCTAGACTAGTAGAGAGTGTAGACCTAGATCTAGATTAGATGATTTAATCTAGAAATCTAAATCCAGACAGGAGACAGTAGAAAATCTACCCCATCTAAAATGAATTTTATTGATGTCTCTCACTTTCTAACCAAGATGCATATAATTTTCACCAACTGGAATAGGCTAGGCCTACATAATACATTTAAACAGTCTGCTGAAATCTGGAGTAGATTATATTAGATTCAACGCTCAGCCAAGTCAGGCTTCCACATGTAATTTCTGAAACTCAAAACTGAAGCTGAATTAGCTGATGCTTGAGCTTTGCATTTGCAGGACAGATCTAGATCTAGATTCTACTATTCTAGCTAGATCTAGATTTAGAGATCCAATCTAGGATGTAATTTTAATCACTATCGGCAACCTAACGCAGAAAATTTCCCGTCAATGTCAATGAGTTTGTTCGTCTATCCCTAAATCATACAAAACAGAGTTGACTTACCAGCATTGTCACTTGGTGTGTTCAAAGACGGCGAGCCAATTCTTGGTTTCTTTGATGGGGGCCCGAGCTGATGGTCGGCCATGTTTACATCAACTCAGCACTGCGCTAAGGCCTTAGATTTCAAGAACCAAAATAGAATTTTCTTCAACTGCATCACAATCAAAGTTTTTTAAAATAAATGGCATGCCACTGTTATGAAAGTCAATCATCGTCACATCTCATGCGCTTAGTTGAGAGCAGATAAAATGATTTTCAGTTTTCATTATTTTAGCAACATGATGACGGACGGCGCCGACTTCACGTCGACCTCCGATCCTATCGTCAGCCGCTGCCACAAAGCAGCGTAGTAGATTTCCCACTAAATAAGAAATATCTTCGCAATATCCGTAAAATAGGACTTCAAACTGCACAAATATCTAGACGAACCTAGAATGAATAACCTTACCGATAACCTGAATCAAATAAACATTTTGAGAATGTACTGAGAACAAAAACTTTCACGATTTCAGAGAATCACAACCAACAAACATGGCGGCTGTTGATGAAAGTTTCAGATTCGACAGAGGTGCTACCGAGGCTGACCGACCGACGCAAAATGCTACGGGAATAAATTATTTCGGGAAAAAGCTTGTCACGTGGGGTATTTTAGCTGCAGCGATTGGTCGATGAGCTAGAAAATATTAGGTGAGACCCCCGGAATCGTAATTCACATGATTCCGACTGAGGCATTATGGGATAGAAATAAATTTTTCTGATCCAAAGCAGGGGCTCGATGGGCTAACCAAGCAGCTCGCGACTACAAGACCGAGCTTTAGCTGAGATGCAACGGCAGCGCATAGGCCGAACTCAGTAACTGGAGGCCGTGCTGCTGTTGTCTCACCGATAAGTAGAGATCGATCGGCTCGCCTCTGAAGAGAGTTTTTCCCCTGGAGCGCGTTTTCTATACGCGTTTACCGTTACTCGCCATAGAAAGATGCCGCACTCTCCTAAATAGATCATACACAACAGACACACACAAAAAGATTGAAAATAACAACAAAAATATAGAGGTACATGTAAGCCGAAATCTAGGCATTATCAAAGAACTATCAAACAGGTGGGGGGATATTTGTTATTTGTGTGTTGTATTTATTATTATAACTTTGTTATTACAACGAATTTTGTAACTATTATAATTTATATTGTGCGCAATATATGTGGACAACGTAAACAAAAAAAAAAGTTACGTTGATATCCAGTTGGATATAAACAGGTAAAGCATCCAGGCATCGTTCATCCTACAACACGAATATCCCCTTAGGATCGCTCCTTATAAACTTATGTTGTTGTTTTTTGTTGTTTTTTTTTGCTTAATTCCCCCAACTGTTGATAATATAAGTTTCATTAGAATAAGCCTACTACATCTAATCGTTTCTTCTCTCCTTTCTTAGGTTCCACCATCTTTTCCCATTAGCCTATTTTTTACTACTTATTTCTATTCATCTGCCTTTTTCTCCATCTCACTATCATTATCCATTTTGTCTCCCCTCCTCTCATCCTGTTATTTACTCCCCCTCCTCATTCCTCTCCTCCTCCTCCTTCTTCTTCTTCCTCTTCTTTCTCGTTGTCCTCTTCTTCTTCTTCTTCTTCTTCTTCTTCTTCTTTTTCTTCTTCTCCTTCTCCTTCTCCTCCTCCTCGTTCTCCTTCTTCTTCTAGTTCTTCTTCTTCTTCTTCTTTGTCCTTGTCCTTCGTGTTGTTAAAACATTTCTAGACCTAGATCAGGATTTAGGACTAGTTATAGACTCCATAATGTGTGTAAAGGCAAAAAAATCACATAAAAATTGCACAAATCAATGTTCAAAATGAATGTTAATCGATATCACTTAAACTAGTTCCTCTTTTCAGATCTTCAAAAGGTTGGGAAAATCTACCTTAGTTCGAATTAACGCTTGGCACTATTATCTTTATCATTTAAAAAAATTTTTTTTCACTAGCGAATCAAGATTTGCTACCGTATTGTAAATCTAGAAACACAAACTTAGTAAAACAAAACTCAATTTATAAAGTCTATCACGTCTAAAACTATGCACGCAAAACGGTCAAGATAAAAGCGGAAAACCTGCACACTTTTCAAATACAAAAATTTCCTTTTCAACACCAATGAAACTCAGCGCTTAGCACATTATATCCGCATTCTTTTAATATCCATTGTGACTAGAATGATCTAGATCTTACTTGACTTGACGATGCCAACATTTGAGACTACGCGACCTGTTTGTTGGTCAGCGTTGCAAGCGTGGTCTTTAAGTGCGTGGTTGGCATGAACGCATCGTCCCTCCAAGCAGGAAGGGGAGAAATGGTCAGGTGGGCTTTCCGAAGACTTGTCCAGTGTACTCCTGAGTGAGTTGAGGGTGGGGCAAGGCGGTCGTAGGACAGGCCAAATACTTCAACATCAGTAGATGTCATATTCCCTATGTTTTATGTAAAACTTTGTTTTGGGTCGGCCCATAAGAGCAAAGCACTAGTTGGGTCCTTATTTGCCCCAACTATGTTAAGAATTCAAGAGAGATAGATCATTGGAACTCATATGCACCCATTTGTTTACGTTTTCACAAACAGACCTTTTGAGTATTGTGGCCTAGGGCTGGGGACAGCGACCATGTTGTGTGGTAAGCTTTTAAAAATGAGATTATCCGATTGGAGAAAAAGATGCTCCTGGTGTCCAATCGGGTTCTAGATTATAACATCTTGAATGAGTTTCTTCTAAGGTATCTATCTCACGGCGCGTCATAGAATGTAAACTTGGGGTGGTCCATTTCATAAAATCCATGGAGATGCATGTACACCTCGACCATGTCCCCTCGATTACGCCGGTGTTCAATTGACGGAAGTCCAAGAGATCTCAGCCTCTCGGAGTACGTCTCATTCTAGTAGCCTCGCCACTCTTCTCTGGGCCTCTTCTGCTTCAATGTAAAGACTTCGTGGTGAGGCTGCCAGACTGCATGGCCGTAATCCAATATCGGTCGCACCACGCTTTTGAACAGTAAGACAAAGTCTCATCCGACAAGGGGTAAAAGGACCTCCTTACCATGCCGACTACCTTTTAGCCTTGGATGTGCATTGTGCGATACGCTATTTAAAAGTAAGCTTGTTGTCAATGACAACACCGAGGTCTTTCTCTGCATCGCTTTTCGCTAACTGTTGAGCAAAGTCTTCACCATTGCCGGTCTTCTCTGTCATGACACATCTGGCCTCTAACTTCCTGTTACCCCGTTTGAGGATACTGCATCTTTGTGGATGGAAATAAAGCTATTTTCTTGACCAATCCTCGAGATTACAGTTACATAGGACGTCCTGCAAGATTTCTGTAGCACCGCTTTTATCATTTCTAAGGTAGACATTAGTGTCATCTACAAATATTATTACTACGGACCTAATATTTGTTGGTAAGTCCTTATTGAAGATATTGCAAATATTGTTACTGCGGACCCAATATTTGTTGATAAGTCCTTATTGAAGATAGCAAAAAAAAACAAAACAGTAGACCAAGTAGGCCTAAGCTTCCTTTAGGCTTACCGCCAATGACGATTGCCATACTCTGGAAGAACCGATGCCCCATTGACGTCAATTTTCCCAAAAAGCCTCAATCCACTTCAAGACTTTGCCAGAAATGCCATGGACAGTTTTCTCCAGGAGAATTCTACGATGAGGGACTGTTATTAAGGCTTTTTTTTTAAATCCCTGTCAGTGGAGTCCGAGGCAATTGGGAATGAGAAAAGAGCACAAAATTATAGTTCTAACCCGCAAGCAATTGACTTCAAAGAGGGAGTTTGCCAACAGGAACGATAATTTGCGCTCTTATCTCCATTCCCAATTGCCTCGGAACGAATCAGCCATGTCATTTTCTGTCATCTGAAGTTTGCACAGTGGCATTAATAATGACTTCATTCCCTAATTTGGAGGTAACTGAACAGCCACAAATTGGTATAGCTTTTTTGTATCTTGTAACTTAATATTGAAAAACAGATAGATGAGGGATAGTTATATTGAAACTCCGTACACACACACACAAAAAAAAGATGTGAAACAGTTTTTTAAAATTTACAATAAACAGTAAGGCTTCTCTGTGAGTAGTACTAATCTATATGTATTTTTAGTTGGGCTTTTTTGGGTTTTTTTAACGGAGTGTTGGACGCTAATAAGTTTCATATGATTAGGTTATATGGGAATTCCGTACACACACACACACAAAGAAAAGATTGAGACCAGTTACTTTTTTCTTCATAATAAATATTAAAAGATTAGGCCATAAATTTATCGTTTTTGCCCGCAAGCAATTGACTTCAAATAGATAGATTGCCGACAGGAAAAATAATTTGCGCTCTTATCTCATTCCCAATAAAGCAGCAAAATACGGAATACTCCGGACCCGTTTTGGATACTCGGTGATGATGATGATGATGATGATGATGATGATGATGATGATGATGATGATGATGATGATGATGATGAGGATGATGATGATAATCATGATGATCATGATGAAAGCTTTGTTAACTAAAATCCAAGACGGTCTGAGGACAGGCCATTTATCCAAAACTGAACACATCTGGTACCCTCTTTTTAAAAAAATTTCTGTACAATGGTCAGCTCTCCGCTAAAAATGTTTTTAAGATTGCTTATGTTCTTACTCGTACCCAAAACTGGAAGAGATAGATCGAAATGATGACTAATGATGGAGTTTGTTTTCATTTGGGCATGGTTGTCTGATATTGGATCATCTCTCTGGATTCTCAATCTCGCCTCTGATCACGAATCCGAAAAAGGTACCTACGACTTTTGATGATGCGGGTAAATTGGGGTCTTTTGTTGCTTATTTTGTATAAATAGACTGGCAGGGTTTGTATAGAGCTAGCTGTCGCTGTTAAGTATCATATACGTCTAATTTTTTAATATCAAACTGTGTCATTTTTCATTTTCCACATTATAGGGGCAGCGTGGCAGAGTTGGCGAGTCGGACTCGAGATCTGGAGGTTGTGGGTTCGATTCCCGACCATGCCATGTTGTAGCTGCCTTGGGAAAGCAATTTACCTTAACTTTCCCCTGTCCACCCACCTGTAAAATGGGTATCCAGCTACAGGCAATTCTTGAATTGTGCCTGCAACACCCTGCATATGGGTTTAAAGTGGCATTGAAATGTACTGGCCTGCTGGGGCATTAGTGGCGCTGCTCTTTGGCGTCACAGTTACGCTGAGTAACAAAGCCAAATTTCCCGAAAGGGATTAATATAATCTATGAAATGAAATGAAATATCAGAAAAGTCTTTACAAGGGCGCTATAAAGGTTGATTTTAATGTTTCTTTTTGTTTCACCACTCCATATCCAGACCGTGTCTACTTTATTTAGTGCGATGTATTCCACGATCTCCCTAGAAGCGAACAAACAGAATGTAACAAGAATATTTAAATTCTAAAAAAATTATGTTCCAAGACAACCCCCCCCCGTCCCCCGTCCCAAGTGCAGTGTTTCCAAACACAAAAGAACTTTATAATCCAGGTGTTAAAGGGAAGCTATTCGATCGATTACCATGAGAGCTTAATAACAGGGTTACATTCCCGCAGAAGGTAGGCTTACTCGATAATAGTAGCACGCGTAAGTGTTGAAAGCTATTGCCTCTTACGAAATGCATAAATTGAACAAAAATATTTTCCTAACAATCGACTTTATGTATATGTTATTTAAGAGGTAAAAATATGCACTGTTACACCAATCATAAGGACCAATCAAATAATCAAAATCACATTTAATCACGCACAAAAAAACCCAAGGAAAAAAATTCATGTTTTGCTTTGTTAAGCTTAACACAGTATTTGTCCGATTAATTTTTGCCATACTTACCCGTAATTCTCAATAGCTGATAAATTAGGAAAACTCATCATGATAAAGTTATAGCGGTTTAAGAGAAGGAACAGCGTTTGTGTGTCTTTATTCGCATTTGATAACGTTATCAACAAAAAGTTGATTGAAGCAAATTTTAAAAACCCATTTTGGTTTGTCTCCTTTACTTACAAAGGCTTTAATGTGGCGACACCATTGACCGTAAATAAAAAAAAAATAAAATAGAAAGAAAGGTATGGAAAGGAAGATAGTAAAAGCCGCATACTCACTTCTTGTTATAGGTTCAGAGCCGTGAAGTTCTTGAGTAGGCCCTATGAAATGCAAACATAACGTCGAGGTGATGAATACGACATTTTTTCTTCTACTTCCGACTAAGATTCCCAACGTAAACCGTCAAGAAAACCGTCGATTTTTAGCATTATTTTTTTCTTTTGAAATAAAAAGAAACAACCAAAAAAAATAGCGATCGACTTCGTGAGCAGTAACATAGGACCCAAAATGGATCGCCTATTTATAATTATAGTAGCATCACATGCTTACATTTGAACTCTTAGGTCAAACAAACTCTCCTTTTATGCTGTTAAGGCGAATGACAAAAAGTGAAAATAAACAAGGCAGAGTGACCTAAATTAAACTTCACGCAAAATATTAATGTTAGATGATATGGCTCCCGTGGGCAAAAGTGATGATCCTCTCCTTTGTATTTCTTTAAATGTTAATCGGCTAATTGAGAACCCGGAGCTGAGGAGATGCAGTTAGATCACTTCAATGGAAGTTATGATAGATTTAGGGATGAGTTATCATCGGTAGACTGGGGTGAAATCACACATAGGAGGCACCAGATTTTGTGTGCGTATTCCTTCGTTACATTTACGTTTGGAGGTGATTTAAAAATTATTATGAGTAGGTGCAAAACAAAAACACCAGACATCACTGGTGTATCCAGAGAACTTTATGAAAAAAAAATTGAAATAACTACAATATCAGACTTAAGAATTTTTCATCCTTAAATATGTTTAGAAATCATAATGATCGTAAATTGATATCTCTTTATAAATGTGATTTTGAGTAATTTTTGTTTTTATGATTTTTTCGGGCGTTTAAAGGATAATAAACCCATTTGGCTATTGTAATGATGTGATAATAATAAAATAGATCATTTAATTTCAACTTTATGGGATTTTTGAATTAATGAAACTTTTTCTTTTATTTAATTATCCAACTTGAAAAAATCAGATAACCGACCCGGTATTTGTAGATTTGATTGGCTAAGCTACATTAACATGACTTTATTTGCATGACACTCATGCGATTTTTATGTCAAAGTCATTTCAGGTTACATAATGATTATGTCAATGCCATCTCTAGTAATGTATTATTTCAGTGTCATTGCTGGTTATCCATGTCAATGCCATTTCTGGTAATGTATTATGTCAGTGTCATTGCTGGTTATGCATGTCAATGCCATTTCTGGTAATGTATTATGTCAGTGTCATTGCTGGCTATGTATGTCAATGCTATTTCTAGTAATCTATTATGTCAGTGTCTATCTATCTATCTATCTATCTATCTATCTATCTATCTATNNATCTATCTATCTATCTATCTATCTACATACCTACCTACCTACCTACCCATCTATCTATCTATCTATCTACCTATAATAATAATAATAATAAAAATAATAATAATAATAATAAATATCATTTCTATAGCGCTCTACCCAAAAAAAAAAGTTCAGGCTCAGAGCGCTTTACAATTAAAAAGTA
>BMAT01004452.1:195262-207357 GCA_019649035.1 Elysia marginata | reverse complement strand
TACTACTACTACTACTACTATTACTTCCATTTCGGGCAAAGTCTTCTTCTCTCCACTGCTAATTTTATACCTTTAAAATCTTGGCGTACTAAAAACAACAATTCCTGCAAATGTAAGTAATGTTTACCGAGTAAAATCTTTAATTACATAGACACAGACACATCGAAATGATGTGATCATCTTAGTGACAAAAACTGTCAATAAACTCGCGGAACTAGCTTTTCTTGCACGATTTCTGGATATCATTTAATGATGGCATGAAAAAAGCATATTTTTTCCACCTTTCAAGCAAAACTACAACGCAAAAGTATCAAGTGCGAAGGGAGGCTATCGATAGTCATCTGATTGACAGAAAGACGAAAACTTTTGATCACCTCCCTTCGACGCAACCCAGTATTTAGATTTGGATTCACCACTGAACTTAAGGATCATTAAGGCACCTTTAAAGTCCACGACAACGTACGATCGGCTATTATTGCAGGCGGAACACCGAAAGCGAACGGGAAAAAATATTTGCAATTGTTCTTTGAAAACTTTTTTTTCTTTATCTTGCTTACCACATTACAGTTACATGAATGCATCCTTTCTAACATTTAACTTACCGGTACCAAGTTTCTCAAAAAAGTTTTACAAAAGTTATCCGGCAAGCCTTTACCAAACAATATACCTTATTAACCCACAGAAGAAGAACTCTTCAAAACATCACGTCTTATCAGGTGTTTTTTCTTCATTATAGTTTCTTCTACCCCCAACAACCACCCACGACTGAGACAAAGCAAATATTTCAAATTTTTTTTAGACAGAACGAATCTACTCAGTTAGAACTGATAAAATTGAAAACTGAAAAAAAAAGACATATTCGATTCGAACACAAAATGCAGCACACAATTTTTAAAGAACATCTATTTGTGTTCTCTTAAAAAGCATACGATCTTGTACATAAAACACGGGTGGTGGGCCGAGAATGACGCGCAACGAATGAGGCCGCCAGCTTTCACAGTCAAGATTGAATTGATGCAAAGTTAATCAGCAATAGAACTTATACGCTACAAGCCAGCTCAAGAGGACGAAGCCCATAGCGGAGGAAATCCAAGATGGCTGTAAAACCCACGCTACCTATGGGTGTTATTCCGTTATCGTCGTCGGCGCGCAGGGTCTCTAATAGCCAAGATATTCTGTAACACGAGTCATTTTCAAACATCTCACAGTTGCGCTTGATCAAGCCCGAGATCGAACCCTGCACGTCCTGACCCGAAAGGTCTGTCTCTACAGCTGAACCATGGCAGGCTATACATGAACTTGTCTTTTACAAGTTTACGTTTCACCAACAATTATGTCTTTCACTCTGTCTACATATCTCTCCGCTTTTTCTTAACCACCGTCCATCCTTCACACTTATGCTCTCCCTATCTCTTTCTTAAACCCTTCTTAAGGAAAAAAGAATATGTAAAATTTAAATAAAACCAGAGGCGAGACTTCTAAAACCAACGAAATGAAAACAATTTTTGAGATAAAAACCAATCTGATTTCATAATAATCTAAATGATCTCAATGTTTGACACCCATTCTGTTTTTAGTAAGTACCTCTGCTATTTATATACATTTGAAATAGGCATACACAGAGCAAAACTACTATCCATTTCTAAAGGTGAATTAACATGCAGATTGCGTACTAAGTATCACATTCGTTTACTCTGCAAAACAGGAGAATAAAAAACAAGACAAAGACAATGGCAATTTCTGTCTTTACATATTTAGGAGCTGTACATTGTTTATCTGGAACAAATATGACAGAGACATGTGTCTAGTGCATTACCGCGGTTTGACACTGTGCATTGAAATAATGCGTTAGAGAGGCCCTGTTCTTATAGAGCAAGACTGTGGAAGTAATATTGAGTCCAGTCATGTAAGGGGGGTCGTTTAGGAGACCCGGGTATGACCCAAGCACTGGATTAGCCAACACTGCTAATCCCTTGAGCATTAATCCCTTCTCTACCCAGGTCCTTAACACCCACAATCGATCAATGAATGCAACCAGACTCTCTCTCTCTTTCTCTTTCAAAACCAGTACTAGATCGAATCAATACTTGACATGGTTTTTGTTGGCTTTGAGGCAAAGCTAGAAAGATCTTAGGCCAAAAACGCATTGTGAGATACATCTAAAAAATGCAACTGCACATTTTTTGGGTACTCTAGGATTGGTCGTTTCCTGTCAATAAGGATAATGATGAAAAAACGTAATAGTACTATTAGCTTAAATCGAATACAGCGGCAACGAATAAATTTCCAAATGACATTGGCATATTTGCGCTTATTTGCGCCTGAACTTATCTTTGTAAAACTTTGAGGGGTGCGCAACTTACTTCCAACATAAATAATCACTTTTAAGCCCTCATCACAACTAGACAGAAACCAAATTATGTTGCAATGTTTCATTGTTTTTCTTTATGTTCTTGCCATCGTCGGTCAGCATTGCTGATGTCATTATTCTCGTCACTACCATAGTTGCTTTTATTGTTTTTTTTGTGTAGTTTTATAAAACAAAACTGATTATGACATAATTTTTGTTGTTGTTTTAATTATGTTTAATGACCGGCTCTGTGGCCTAGCGGTGAGACACTCGCTCAAAGATCGGGAGGTGCGTGGTTCTATCCCCAGCCGAGTCAAACCAAGGACTTTAAAAACTGGCGTTAGCAGCTGATCTGCCTAGTGTCTGGCGAGATGGAGTTAGTGGTCTGGTCGGCCCGGTGTCTGGATAATGTGACGCGGTGTGGTGTACGCAAGCGCTCCTTATATCACAGTGTGACAGCACGCTTTCAATGGTCCCCTGTGCCTTCTCTGATATAATCTCGAAGTTGACAGGGACGATAAAAATTCAAGCAACCAAACCAACCATGACCAGAATGTGTTGTGAAGAACTCAAGCAATGCAATGAGCAAAAAACTTTTCCTTTCGAAACGTTCTTATTTTCACAATCCCTGCTTTCTTTTTGAAATTTGAAACTTTACCAAACCGACTTCTATTTTAAATTGCATTTGTTGCTGAGTAAAAGTAAAGCGCCTTCCTATTGCTGTCGGCATGGACAATAAATACACAACTCATTTCCTTTAACGATACTTTAAAGTAATACCCAATCTTCCAAAAAGCCGGTATTTATGGTTATTTCGAACTCTATTGTTTTACTTAGCGCTGATATTGCACTAAAAAAGAAATTGTCAGGTTTACAAGTGATTTAAAATATTAAAATTTTTCAAAGGTTTTTCCTGCAGGAACTAAAAATTCTTATGCCATTATTGATGCTGAATGAAACGTAGTTTCGTAACTCTAACTGCGACTGCTAATTATAAACTACAGACCTACAAATTAAATGCCGTTTAGTTCACCTAGCAACATGTTTAACGCTTTCCTCACAAACACGCTTGAACTCTATCACGAGCCAATAAATACGCCCCCACCCAGCCCCCACCCCCACACAAAAACAGAAACAAAAAACAAACAAACAAAAAAAAACCCAACAAAATAACAACAAAAAACAAAACAAAACAAAATTAAAAAAAAAAACAAGAAACAATAAATATGAAAATTTGCACAAACTGTTAGAACAGATATAAGTTTGATGTCTATGAAATGACCCAAACTAATTTTATTCTTGAAAGCAGAGAAACTTAAGTAAATAAAACATAATGGTGATTTCGCACCGAAAATATCTAATTCAGACAAGATACAAAAAAAATATGCGCACTTGACTATACTCGATGGACTAACCATATTATGGCTTGATTGAAATTGATTGAATTTTGTGTAGTGTGATTATAGTTTCAGACTGGAACGGAATGGTCTTAAAAATTTTTTTTTTTAAACCAATGATATCCATTCAAACGTTTCAAAACAATCCCATTTCAAACCGTATTATTTAACTAATAAACTTGTCAAGAAAAAAGCACGAGAGAGAGAGAGAGAGAGAGAGAGAGAGAGAGAGAGAGAGAGAGAGAGAGAGAGAGAGAGGAGGAGGAGGAGGAGTTATGGTATGAATTAAAACAACAAAAACTACAAGTATAACCTTGAACCTTGACCCAAACGTCGCAGTCATTAGGCTTTAGCTCTTGGGTATGCAGATGGACCCAAGTTTCACCACCTGTAATCAGTTTGTCGAAATGGCTATTGTTTGCTTGAAAGTCTCCACCAGGTCATGCTCATATTCATTGTCTTTTTGGCATCGCTACTTAAGGTGTTGAGAAAACTCAACCATTTTTCTAAGCTTCCTATCCTCCGTTAACATTTCAGGAACTTGATCTTGCTGACACTCTCCGATATCTCAAAGTATCATGGACTTATTTTTAATGAACCGAATTTTTTGGAGTTCCCAGTTTCAAGGCAATCTCCTTTGTTGTCATCCCCACGTCACATCTGATGAGCGATTGGTTTGGTTGTTTGAATTTTAACGTCCCAGTCAACTTTGATGTCATATCAGAGACGGCACTTGGGAAAATTGAAAGCGTGCTGCCACACTATGATGTAAGGAGCGCTTGCATACACCACACCCAGCCACATTATCCTGACGCCGGGCCGACCAGACTTAATCCTAAATTCATAATGCCAGACACTAGGCGGATCAGCTGCTAATACCAATTTTAAAGTCCTTGGTTTGACTCGGCCGGGGATCGAACCACGCACCTCCCGATCTCTGAGCGAGAGTCTTACCGCTAGGCCACAGAGACGGTTTCTGATAAGCGACCTCGTCATTCTCGAGCTCATGTTCTCCTCACTGGTCGACTTTTTAAGGGCGATCAGAGTTCAGCTCATCGTCTAGACTTGTTCGGACTTTTCCAAACCAACCACTTGAGATCTTGAAATAGCAATCTCACCGTATGTTTCTGCTATTTGCTTGTGCATTTTAGAAGGTTTTGTTCCTTTAGAAAGCAAAAGAAAACAACAACAACAACTAAACAACAACAACAACAAAAACAACAACAACAACAACAAAAACAGCAAAAGAACGCACAACAGCTCTGATCTCCACTTTTGACCAGCCTTTGATGGGGGTAGCCATCTTGGAATCAGTAGTATTTAATAGTGTGTTTATCAATGATGCTGAAACTTAGCATCATGTAAGATCATTAATAATAATAATATCTAAATTTATATAGCGCTTTTTACAATAATTTTAAGTCTCAAAGCGCTTGACAAAATAAAAGCTACACAGTTTCTTTCATACAAGTTTTCAAAAACATGGATAACGTAGATAATTGGAAATTGAAAAAAAAATTGATTTAAAAATAAAGATAGATATATCAAATACAAGAAAACATGGACAAGAAAAATTGAAAATTTAGGGTTTTAATAAATTTCTTATAATGGTTCAGTTTTTAAATAAGTATGTCTTCAGAACTGATTTAAATCTAGATAATGATTCGGACTGTTGGACTGATTAGGGTAGACGGTTCCAAACATCTGGGCCCTGGAAAGTAAAAGCTCTGTCCCCGTAGGTTTTCAATTTTATTCTAGGTTTGACAAACAAATTCTTCTTTTCTGATCTTAAAGTCCTTGTAGGAGGGTAAGGTGTAAACATAGTACTCAAATAGGTTGGATAATTTGAAAGATTTAAACATTGAAATACAATAGATGCTGCTTTATACTCAATGCTCTGTTTAACTGGTAGCCTATGCAACTCTATCAATAAAGGTGTAGCATGATCACTTCTCTTTTTTCTATATACCAATTTTGCAGCGTTGTTTTGAACTTACTGTAATTTAGCAATTTTAGATTCAGAGATCCCAGTCATTAAAGAATTGCAATAATCTAATTTTGAAGTTACAAAAGCACAGACAAGTTTATTTGTTGCTTCAACAGAAAGATAAGGTATAATGTGGGCAATTTTTCGAAATTCTAGGTAACACGAGCGTCTAATCTTTAAAATTTGATCATTCATGGTATTTGATCATTGATTGTGTTATGTTTCCCGCTTACATAATAGAAAAAAAATTGGTTGAACATTTTTGCTCCTTTTCCTGTTTCTTTCCGCCATAGCTTTAGCTCATGGTCTAATACTAGCTACTGGACGTTTTCGTCTTTACGGAGAGATCACATCTTACATGCTTCTGCCTACCATTTTCAACGGACATTTAGAAAGCGGTACGAGATGGTATTTAAATTCATTAAACCCACCATAGTGGTTTCTGTTAAACCTGATGGTGAACGAACCTTACGGTTATCCTTACGGGGTCGGCAAGAGGAGTCACACATAAAAAACAACCAACGGGACGACATATTTTGTACTTTCACTAGTCTATGCAATCACTAACAAGCCAGGCTGTTGAGGTCTGTGAAAAACCGTGGCTTAAAATAATGGTGTGTTGTCGCCGATCCTAATTCCCTAAGAACTATCAGACTGACCGGTGTGGTAGAGATTTAAAGATCTGTAGGCGCAAGGGGTTAGAACACCGGTAGGACAAGGTATTGCACCTATTGATTTCAGGAGGGCTGATCGCCATAACAGCGCCCTCTATTTGGTCGTAGCTAGATTCCAGATTAGGCCTAGACGTGCCGGCTGCCTGTTAGTTGGTTTTAACATTGGGTTAAGAAAAAAAAAAAAGAAAGAAAGAAAAGAAAGCGTCGCATATAGTCAAAATGAGAAGAAAAAGGTGAACAAAGAAAAGAACTTGTAAGGATTACCGCTGCTCAAAATGCATTTAATTAAGTTCAGACCTGGCTTTTGAAAAATATGGATGTAGCGGCAAGGTAAAACTGCGCGTATGGCTGCCAGAAAATTCTAAACTGTGGGAGCTTCATTTGTGATTTGATTTATACTCTGGAAATTAATCATTCACAGTCATCGAAAAGAAAGTCTTTCTTTCAAGAACTTACTAGTCCCAAAATCTGGGAAGGACCCAGGTAGGCTGAGAAATAGTTCTATTATCTGTGTCTGGTACACCAGAAAAAAAAATATATTTTTTAATTCAGCAACTGTTACATGCTAAACAAATTTAATTATAACTTCTTTTTTGCTCATTTGTTATGATTTAAATCAATTTTTTTTTCAGTTAACGTTACGCATCAGCAAAGTTAACAATCAATCGTTTTCATATGAAACTGTGCCAGTTGATTCAATTATGCGACAATCAAAAAATATCAAATGTATATTTAATGTACTAAATAAAATCGTATTTTGTCAAAATTAAAAACTTAGACCCTCGGAGTACAGCAAATGTTCTTATATTTATTCTAAGTTCTGGTTTATTTTTCTACGATAAGTAGAAACTGCGAAGATAGAAAAACATTGTTTATACTAGTTATGGCAGCCCGTCCTTCGCATTGGTAATTGATTGGGTACATCTAGTAGATACTACCGACTTTATTAAACTTGTTACCACCAGCTTAATTCCTGCCTTCCGTGATTTCTTTCTATAACTGTCTTTCTTTCTCACCCCCACTCCATTTTCTCATTTTAGTGACCGCCCCCTCTCACCCCCCTCAAAATCTCTAACTGTTTCTCACTCTGGTCCCTGTATTCTAGTCTGGTAAGAATAAAAAAATCTTTGTACATTGCAATATCTTTCTTGTGCTTTTCAATATAGTTTCTCCTTGCCTGAATCACCCATTTTAATCAGTATTTTTCTATGGTTTTTTTTTGCAAACGAAAGGGTTTCTCCCTCTCCCTCCCTCCCTCCCTCTCCCTCTCTCTCTCTCTCTCTCTCTCTCTCTCTCTCTCTTCATCTTGTCTCTCACTCAATCCAACTGTAGATTTCTTCCTCTTCTTCACCTAGATCTAGATATAGCTCGATGCCGGCCTTTAGATAAAGCTTTTAGATCATCTATAAGTGCCATCACATGCTGATATATAAGCTGGTATGCCAGCGAAAAAAGGCCAATGTATTTGTAAAAAAATTCTAGATCTTATTCACTTTGTTAATTAAGCTTTTCGCCTCATTTGCCATTCGAACAGAAAAGAAGAATCATGGCTTGAAGCTTGACAATAATTCAGCCACACCCGTTTCAAAGAAAAAATTAATCTAGGTCTAGATCTATATTTCAGTTTATCATTGTCAGCAAGCCTAGAGACTTATTCAAAATTTAGAACACGAACATTCGTGAACATTTTCATTCATAAAGTCTATTGTTTTCCCAACTGCATTAGTTTAACATTACTTTAGCGATGACGTGCAAAGCATGATGAATCATGAAGTAAAAATCATTCATAAAATCTACCAGTGTTCGAATTTGCGTTTCGTACTGTTATCTTTCATCGTAAAAAAATATTTAATCAGCACGAGCATATTTCGACGTTCAAGTAAAACCCAAAAATGCTTTAAAATGGAGAGAAAAAACTTTCATAGACATCACAATTATTTGCAGAGATCACAAACCATTCTAAATGCCCTGTTACATCAATTTAGTGTGAAAGTTTACCTCTCCTTCCATTGTAATTTAATTTCGAACGTTAGCTAGCTGTTTTAATGTCGCTTAACTTCTTTACCTTAAACGTTCACGATATTGAAAATATCATTTTAAAAACGAATCGCTTTATGGAGCGCACAAAAATATGTAAGTCTATGAAATACTGTAAACCGTTTTGAAGTTGGAACAAGGACCGTATATATACTGAATACAACCGATTGCAATTCCATTTCCAATTTTCAATTCATGTAATAACTGAGTTGAGGCTGTGTCCATTACGTAAATATAGCGTCTCGCTATCAAAATGGCGGACGTTCCCGAAAGTTAATGAACCAAGAGGATTGGAATTGAGTATTGTTTTAATGTAACATTTCTAGTGATTTGTCCTCAATCAAAATATTATACTGATTGTATGTGTTGGTCATGCATAACAATGTACCAATCCTTATGTCTGGATAGAGTGTCAAGAGGTTTTCTCTTCGAGATAATAACAATAGTTGAACAAAAGGATTCCAACTGTTAATTTAAAAAAACAGGAGAAAGAGTCTTCCATGCATATATACTTCAACTTTGGAACTCCCTCCTCAACTAATTGCGGGCTAAAACATCAGAACGCTTATTTAGAAATATACTCAAGACACATATATTTGAATTTTTGAAATTACGGCTAGGATTATCCTGATGTCTTTTTTCCTCGTGTCTTTTGCATGTTTGAGATATGAAAATAAACTATGTATATAATGTAACGCTATTATTACTGTTTTCTAAAAATCTGTGCAGCGTCTAGAGCCCGTTGCGGGGTTGGGCGCTATATAAATACTATGTATTGTTATTACTACTCGTATTAATATTATTATTATTATTATTATTATTATTATTATTATTATTATCATTATCATGATGATTATTATTATTATTACTAATATTAAGAAT
Organism: Elysia marginata; assembly: GCA_019649035.1. Classification (NCBI taxonomy): domain Eukaryota; kingdom Metazoa; phylum Mollusca; class Gastropoda; family Plakobranchidae; genus Elysia; species Elysia marginata. Next base: position 198,030 of record BMAT01004452.1, on the reverse strand, counting down.
AATAATAATATTTTCGTTATTATTATTACTATTTTATAAAACTGTTTCGCTTTTATATCAGGAACACTTCTACAGGAATAATGGAGTCAGCAGTACGAACTCTTTGCTCAACCTTCTAAAGAAAAGCAGTGAAGCTGAAACTTAAACGATTTGTACTTTGAAGGAGACAATGGAAAATAAACTGGCATTTCTTATCTCTCTAACGGCTTTGGTGCTTTTAATTCCTACGCCAGGTAAGTAGTCTGTGAAAAAAACAACATAGATTTGTAGGAAATTCATTTTTGTTTTTGCACTTTACCCCACTAAACTTTCTCATCTTAAAAATGATAGTGACGGTAAAGCAAGAAAAAAAAACACTCTTTGCAAGTCAACACCCCCCTCCCCCCAAAAAAAAAATATAAGCTACTGAATTGTTAATTCCAAACCTGAGCTTTGATACAGATTCTTTTTTATATTGGGATACTTGTAAAAATACATAAAAGATCTAAAATTGAAAACAATTTGCTCGTATTGCATAGTTTTCCTTCGAAATTTTTTTCGAAACCAAAACTCATATACATTAGACGGTATATTTCATCACTACTATCATGGTCAAGGTACTGTTGTTGAGGTATTTTCTGGAGGCCAGCAAATGGATTGGCTTGCGCTAGTAAAAATTAAAACCTCGATTGGACTGGCTGCACTAAAGCATCCTTACGATTGTTGATTCCCTTAATATAAGTTATTTTCAGCATCGAAACGAAACCCCGGGCCAAAGTTTCTAACTTATCAGCTGGTCAGCAAAGAAAGATGAAAGAGATGACAAAAAAGTAGTTGCCCTAACTATGAAGGAATTTTTCGATTTTCATGACATTTTCAGAAAGCTATGAAGAGTATGATAAAACATCTCCATCATAATTGTAGTGCAGTGAAATTTTGGGTAGGAAGATTCAAAAGTGGACATTTTGATGTGGCAGATGATCTGAGTGACATTCTGCCTGCCTTCAAAATGTGATCACTGAAATCAATTTGATCAAAATAAAAAAAAAAACAAAACTTGTTTTATCAGTTCGACGATTGACAATCAGGGAAATTGTAAATGAAACTTCTTTTTCGAATGGAACGGTGTGCATGACAAAAACACCGGTTGCGGTCTGACCATCGGGCCTGTCGCTGGACCTGTGGTTCTACATTTGGCCACGAACATACTGCGCCCGGTCCGTATTCGGCCCAGCAACGGAAGAAGTAAAGCAACTGTGTTGCAATGGAAAAAACCACCGTCTGATCATATCCGCCAGTATGATCAGACGGTGGTTTTCCCCACTATAACACAGTTGCTCTACTTTTTCCGTTGCTGGGCCAGATACGGACCGGGCGCAGTATGTTCGTGGCCAAATGTAGAACCACAGGTCCAGCGACAGGCCCGATGGTCAGACCGCAACCGGTGTTTTTGTCATGCACACCGTTCCATTCGAAAAAGAAGTTTCATTTACAATTTCCCTGATTGTCAATCGTCGAACTGATAAAACAAGTTTTGTTTTGTTTTTATTTTGATCAAATTGATTTCAGTGATCACATTTTGAAGGCAGGCAGAATGTCACTCAGATCATCTGCCAGAACAGTTTATAATCATTAAATTGATATTTTTACGTGGAGAGTCAAATGACAAAGGGCTATGGATAAGGCTGGGTGAAAAAAAAACGAGACTGAAACTTTTGACAAAAATTTTAAGAACTCATTCGAAGAAGGCCAAACGACAAAGAATCTATGTGGCAAAGATTATGTGCAGAAAAAATGACTCAAGTTTCCAATACGGAGTGAGATAAAAAAAATACAGCAGACATAAAATTACCATGTGAAAGCTTCTTTGCCATTCAATTTGGTCAAAAACATGTCAAAGAATTCAAAACGAAAACCTAAATTCAATGAACGGCATAGGATTTAGGTCTTATCCTTCCAGCTGATGCAAAACTATTCATTTTGCGACTCGGACGCATTTAGATTTCATAAACATCATCATCATCATCATCATCATCATCATCATCATCATCACCATTGCCTTTATTACTCCTTGTCGGGTATAAGCCGCAGACCAACAACCTCCACCTATCACTGTAATGGGCCAGCTTTTTACCCTCATTCCATGACTTTCCAAGTCTTTCCAAGCCCGTTTTCTGTCCCCTTTACCTTGTTATATACGGGGGCCTGCTCCTCTTCCTTTTCCCGTGAATGTACCAATCCAGCGCTTTTCTGACTATGCTGTTATTGCCTTTCCTAAATATGTGGCCGATCCATTTCCAGCATTTAGATTGAATATTAGTATTACTAAATAAGGAGAAAAGAAAAGCACCCCATATGCTAACAATATTCAACGAAGCTGTTGTTTCTTCAGTGAGACAAAACACCAGCCCTCTATGGGGCTGCTCCATGACCTTAAAAAAAATTCTTAAAGAGTAGTTCCCCTTCGGCAATGGTGAGTAGTTCCCCTTCGGCAATGGTGAGTTTTTAGCCTTAGTTTCAGCACTAGAGGTATTCGAATAAATTAACTCGCCCACAGAAGTTCTTTTTTTCTACTTTTTTAATTTTACACACAAAAGAGGTCTGTCCTGAAACAGCCCCATTTTACAGGGGTTTTTCTAAGTTTTTGGCATTAATTTTCATTTCTATTGTGTTGGCAGCAATGCCACATCTGGCCAACCTGCACTGTACTTGATGAAGGTTTGTCGTGACTTCAGTTTTGGTCTTACACTTTGGCTTACAACCCGTGCCAAATTTCTAAAACACATATT
>BMAT01004452.1:156303-173605 GCA_019649035.1 Elysia marginata | reverse complement strand
GTAGTAGTAGTAGTAGTACCAGTAGTGGTAGTCAGAATTTTGACATATTGGGAATGAGAATAGAGCACAAAATTATCGTTCTTGCCTGCAAGCAATTGACTTCAAGAGGAAGCTTTTCAACCGGGATGATAATTTGCGCTCTAGTCTCATTCCCAATTGAGTTCTCTACATTTTGAAAATGTTTGTTTCATGCCCTTTGAAAAGTTTGTCAAATGGTAACTTAAAAAGCTTTTCTACAATCGGAAGTAATTCTTTTTTAAAGCAAAACTTTAACCAATTTTAACAATTTTTTTTCAATTTAAAGGGCCCCAACTTAAGTCTGAGCCACACGTGTCTTCAAATACATTGATGGCCTCATTATTTAAACTTCCCAAATATATCTTTAATGTTTTTCCACCCCAAAAAATCTCTATGATCACCCACAAATCACTAGCCTGGCTGCAGAGGAAGAGGTCGATGATTATGATGATGATGACGATGACCTCATGGTAGACACACCAGGCCGCAGCAAGCTGGTGGCCGCCAAGCAAAGTCTGTTTGGAGAGGACGCCCTCTGTCCTGTGACCCGTCTACCAGGGATTGCAGAAGACATGGCCAGTAACGATAGGTGAGTTCATGTTCTACTCACGAAACCGGCATCCTACGAACCATAACAAAATGCTGCTTTACCCGAAATGGCACTTTGTTCTTGCATGCCCAGGCCCGCTGTAAAACAGGCCAGGTCGACCGATGTGAGCCTAGGACAAAATTCCTATGAGCTGGCCTAAAATGCCATCAACCTGTCAGACTAAACGTAATAAATTGTGGAGGCAGCCACTACGCAATCAAATAGTTGAAATATTATAAAGGTATGAAATTAGCAGTGGAGAGAACTAGGCTTTTAACTCATTGGAGACGCCCCGGACATATACGTCCGGCTTTTTTTAGATCGTGAGTTGCACCGGCTTTCACCGGACACAAGCTGAAGAGAGTTTCAAGAAGATGTTTGTAGCACAGGATGTAGACTACATCATAGTACATGTAAAAATACAAACACTTGCGATTATCAGAGTCCTTTGTTTGTCATAAGCGTTTCTCTTCAGGTCTTTAACCTACCAGATGTTACATGTTCTGGGCGTCTTTAATGAGTTAAGTGGAAATGCCCGAAATGTCTGCCTTTAGTATGATTTTAGTATGATTTATACCATGTCGCCAAGGAGCGTAGTGGCGACATGGTATAAGCTATGTTTCTCTAAGTGGCAAGGCGGTAGGTGCCGAAGCATCTATAAGTCGAAGGCTCGAATCATACTTAAGGCAGGCATTTCGGGCATTTCCACTAAAAAGCCTAGTTCTCTCCACTGCTAATTTCATACGTTTATAATATTTCAATCATCAGACTAAACGTAGACAGGCTGGGGCATGGAAGTTTTCATGATCTACCTCATTTTAATTGCTTCGTATAATTAGGAAAAGTTGGAACTCAACAAAAACTTTGCTTGTATGGCCTAAAACAAAGTTTGTGATGGACTTTTCGGCCTGTACTAGGGTGGCTTAGTTTTTAGTCACTGCAAGTCAAGGTCGACCAATGTGAGCTCAGGCAAAGAGAATTGAATAACGAGCAAGAGGGACAACTGAGCCTAACGCTCTGTGGCAACAGTTCTAACAAAAGCGTATGTGAATAGAGCCGGTAAACAAAGCATACGCCTAGTGGTTTAGTGTAGGCTGTAGTAGTATGTGTGTTTGTACTTGCCACTATTATCTTTTGAATTTACCGGCTCTATTTCCGTTGCTATGCGTATACACGTAGTCAGGTAAGAATCTATATCAGCTGGCCTACTCTTCCAGAAAACAAAAAACAAAAAACTTTTCAGTTCTACTTTTCCAAATTGTTCTGAGAAATCAATTGAGGTAGACCATTAGAAAACTCCTAAATCAGGTTATTATTTTTATTCGAGGAGCGCTATTAACCTACTTAGTTAGGTTGCCTAGGTGCAAGCAGCAAAAAGCATTTGAACGCAAAGTCACTATCCTAATTATTATGTTTTATATTGCCGCGCAAAGGGTTGGGGTTATGAATTTCTTTTCGTGCAGGCCCTCATATTATTATTGGGAATGAGAATAGAGCATAAAATTATCATTTTTGCTCGCAAACAATAGACGTCAAAGAGGGAGTTTGCCAACAGGGGTGATAATTTTCGATCTAATATCATTCCCAATATTACACATTTAGTGATATAGATGAAGCTAACGATCATTCCTTTTTTTAACGTTTTTGATTATATGCCAGTGTACTTACAATCCGCTACTTTTTAAATCATACTATCAAAGGACTCCTAAGTTCTTGCGTGATTAGAAATCAGTAGCATCTATAACTGCGTAGCCACAAAGCGTCTCATTTTTAACATACAAAAAGAAGCTTAATTAACAAGCATTGTTTGTTCTTCTCGATTTATGAAAAGCAGAGAACTTGAAAGCTGGCTCATAAACAAATTTTGACGTCCATGGCGAATGAGTCGGAATTCGGAAATCATCTTTTTTTTTTTTTTCAGAAAACGCCATTTAAAGCCCACAGTCTTTTTTTTATTATTCATTCCTTTTCTCTATATTTTAAATCGGCAAAAGTTTTTATACATTTTTACAAAAATAATGTTGCTTATTTTTTAAAGATTTTGACGTTTTGAAGGTTAAAAAAATATCTTGTCAGAACCAGCAGTGCCTTTGAAGGGAAGGTGAAAATTGCGACACCCGACTCATTCAACCCTAGCCGCGAGTCATATATATCGGCTTAAGTGTGGTCACTAGATTATCTCTTTCTTTTCCTTTATTTTCGAACACAGATCGAATTGCCAGATTTACATTCTATATAGCACATATTTTTGCCATAATTATTAAGTGACAGGATGAGATAGTTCGAATGTTGAAATATTCGAAAAACCAACAAAACTTCTGACTAACCTTATTTAAAAGAATTTTGATGTGCAGAGAAAATATTACAACAAAAAAAAAATTTTTATACACGCTGAAGTTCACTTTAAAACAAGTTGTCTGCTTCACTGATGTTATGTAGCTTTGGATTGGCAACTTTTGCACCGTGTGAAAAAATATCTTAGGTTTTTCCTGACTTGGGACTTTAAAGTATCGGTCGGTACATTGTCGAGGCAGTGCACATTACGAAAATATAGCGTTTTGCTATCAAAATGCCCAACGCATCCGCATGTTAGAGTAAAACTCTTTTGTTACAATGAAACCCTAATTTGCGTAGATCTACATTCATCCTTAGCACCAAACAGTTATGCTCTAACTTCCGGAATCGTTAGCCATTTTGATAGCGAAATGTAACATTTTTGCAATGTGCACACCCTCAATATCTTTTGGCAGCCAGTTTAAAAAATAGGCAAGTACGAGAAAATAATTGTTTCTTGAGTAAAAAAAAAAAAACCAACAAAATCAACTGTCTAATCGTCTATCGAAGTAAGTCTTAAAGTAATGACAAAGGCACTTCTTATTGTGTTAATGTGATTTTGAAATCAACAACCCCTTATCTTTTCCCTTTTTCCTTTCAAAGCCTGTATTCAAGTTCTGCATCTCCATTGCGCAGATGTACTTAAGAACAAAGTCTTGTTTCATTATTTATTTAAACCCTGCAATGATACGCAGGAACGTACCATATATTATATTACATTGTTTAGGGCATTAGCCTTTATGCCCCGCATATCATATAATGCACATTCCAAAACAAACACTTGACAACTTAATATTCAATTATTTTTTAAATGCAAATGTAATCCATTGCCTTCATGCAATTAACTGTACTATGCGTATAATTTTAATCTAAAAACGAATAATTATGCTTGCGCAGTACAAGGTTAACCCAAAGCTCTCAGAGGAAGAAGTAAATCTGAAAAATAGGCTACATATAGTGACAATGAGATTAAATATATCTTTCGTCTAACCATGATGACCAGATTTGAAGTGGGTGGTCGCCGAGTTACATCTGAAGGTGTTACAGTGGACATGGGCATGGCTGATGTCCAAGCGAAGAACAAGAGGAAAAAGAACAAGAAGCGAAAAACTGAACCCATGTTAGAAGAGAGCAAAGAACAGGTGGAAGACACTACGGATGCTCCCCCAGCTCCCGCTACAGGCACGGCCAACGTCACCACAACCACCCGCACCGCCGAAGACGGAAGCGTTGTCACAACGACCACTATCGCCGCGCCCGGAGGGGGAGGAGCAGGAGGAGCCAACAATATTGTGTTTGTGTGTGAAGACGGAACGCCCCTCCCACCTCGCACGCCAACTCCGCCTCACGTTGTGGAGACTGTCAGGGACAAGGACAGTAAGCTGAGGGTACGCGAAAAAAGAACAACAACAAAAAAAAGATAAATGGTTCTGATCTATATATCTCAGTGGGGTCACACGAGTCTTGGGAAAACACCAGTCTCTTCCGTCTTCAGTCTTGCAGATTGCGCACCTTTTTGTGTGGCACGGTAGGAAAAAAATATTACGCGCCTAAAATGAAACGCCCTTAGAGCACCCCTTATACAAAATTCCGCCCCAACAGTCAGAACCACGTATTAGATAATAGGTCAGAAACATTGAAGAATTGACTAGGCCAATTCCGCTTAATGCGTATCTTGTACCAAAAAATTATGTATAAGGTAAACATTGCAGCTCAAATCGTAGGCTACAAATTGTACAAGTTTTTTTTTTATATTACCATTTGATATGTCTGGAATTGGCCAATGTGTATTGGCTTCCTCTTCCAATCTACGTTTTCTCTCGTAATTCGAATAACATTAAAGGGATAATTGATAAACTTCCTTCAGGTATAAGCTCAATAATTCGAACAATAGTTGGCTAGGTATATTACAAGCAGAGTATACAAAGTTAGTATCGACTACGAACAGTACAATATTGTAGTATTTTTTTCTACGGTTCCGTTGATTCCGGTGCATATCGATCACACTTTTTTTTTTACAAAATATCAGCAAACTTTGACACTAATATAACATGATAATTTCATCTACTGTCAGGCTTTTATTGCAAGATGAACAGACAACATAAGTTCTAAGAGCGAAAATTTTAATTGTATCGATACGAGTCCAATAAACGTATTTGATTATTGTACGCTCTAGTTGTAATATACAGTTGGCTATTTTGAAAAAAAAAATTATGTAAAGAGCTTTTTTAATCTCTATCTAGGTCAAAGTTCAGAGGCGAGCGTCGCTGCCACATCACGAAGAAGCCACTCCACGAGATAGCCGCGGATTTCGAGAACAAGACAGGGGCATTGATAACCATATTGCCGACATCGTCTTCACAACTCCCGTTCCATCGAAAAAACTGGTATGGCTTACAAAAAGGCGATTGCGTTGCTAACATCAACAACAACATCATCCAAAACAAAAAAATATAAGGGGCAATTTTTGTTTCAGAAAACCCTGTTAAAATCTCAAGAACTTCATTGACACTTTTCATGCCCACAATATTGGCATCAGCCAATATTTTTTTTACGCTGACGATAGTTGATGATGTGCTCTGTATGACTGAATAGATTATACACAATAGATCCTCATAGCCTACGGCGCACATAAGCTCTGAGATCAAAACCAGCCGGGCCAACAGCGTCAAGTCAGATGCCAAGCTTTGTGTCAGCAAACAATTCATGACTTCTTCATTTTTAAAAACATTTTGTCTACGAAGTCCTACTTTTCAAAATCAGAACTAAATAAAACATGATACATAAGCCTTAGCCATCTAAAATTTAGTTGGAATTGGGTTTATCTTGTCTTTAAACTTTCTACATCAAAATAACACCACCTCTAAATTGTTATGACTTGCTGTGATAATTATATGATTTTTTGTGAGAGTTGATAGGAGTTGATAGGAGTTGATATAAACACGCACTTGCGCCGATTAAGGGCGATTTTTTTTTGGTTGCGATATAACGCGACAACTAATTGATTAAAAATTTTTAAACAATTCATTGCAGGAGTCCGGCGTTGGGCCTGTGTCTAGAGAAGCCAACGAGGTGAGAAGTAAAAAAGGAAGCAAAGCGAGCAGTCTACGTGCTCAGCATCTCAGAAACAAAACCGTAGCGAAGCTTGAGAGCAGGAGAGGAGAGCCCGAAAAGGGAAAGCACGGAGCGAAATCGGAGGAAAAAGACGGAGAAAAAGACACAACGGACGGAAAGACAGCGCCAAAGAAGTCTAAGGTAAGATATAGGGTTCATAAAAAAATGCCGATTAAAAAAATATAATAAGTCTTATTAAAAGGAAAATGATAATGTTATTTGTTCATTTACTTGATATAGTTTGGTTGCAAACAGTAGAAATTTATGGTGCATATTTTAAATAAAGTGGTGCATCTGATATAAATCATCAATACTAGATAGTGCACTCATTATACATAGTTACACGCTAGATAAACTCATAATGGAAATTAGTGGTACATTATATAAACATAACCAATAACTGATATTGCACTCATTATACACACTTACACTATTCATACACTTATAATGGAAATAAAAACCGATTTCCACTAAATAAATCGTTAGAATTTGCATTCTTTCACATATTCCTACTACCTAAACCGTCTTCCTCAGGAGATAAAAACGCTTAGAAATAAACTCGTCACATTACCTTATACAAAAAAGACTGTGACGCTTAAATTCCACACTAAATCTATACTAAATTTATGACTATATCACTTACGCTATGGAATCTTTTAGGGTTACCAATCGCCATTAAAAAAACGAAACTATACCTACCATATTTCCCCGTTTTTCTTTCATAACGCAGAATACTGTAGCAGATCCAGACGAGCTGGCCAGACCTGGATCAAGTTTACGACTAACTCGCATCAACATCCCAGACTTGGAGCCAATTGTGACCAGCAAGACGCCCAGGCGCACGGAAAACGAGGTCTACGATTCTCCGGGGAGACACAGCTTGGTAAGGGTTTTCCCTAATCATCGTAAAAGATTAGTAATTATGTGTGTAGCGTTACCACATAAAGAGTTTTGCAGAGGACTTTTAACACATTATGGAGATAGCACTTGTAAAAACCTTTAAGGCAGTAAAACAATCTGGGTCATACTTATTGCCGTCTCGAGCTGTCAAGAGCCGTCAAGAGCCGTCAAGAGACGCCCGGAAGTCGCATGGAGCCGTCTAAAAAGCAAAACTCCTAATAGACTCTTAGTGGGACCTGTAGCCGTTCGATTCAACCAAGATCAAACTGTGTGCTTTACAACCTTTTTTCCATAACAGACCATAACATCCCAAAGACAACAGACTCAACGACAACGACTACAACAATCAAACATCATCTGTTACTTGACAATTACAGTATTACGTTACTTGACAATTACAGTATTACGTCTAATCTTAGACGAAATGCAGGCTTAATATCTTGAGTTACAGATAATAGTAGGCTCTGGACGGGTTCGGACGGCTCCAGACGGCCCCGGGCGGCAATGAGCAGGCCCGGTTATATTGATACCTTGATTATGACTCGAGTTATTGCATTCGGAAGATAATTATGGGATAAGTGAGACCTTTTTTTAAAAGAAAACTAATGACGACGGAAAACGCATTTATAGTTTTCATATTATAAAGCATTGAAAGAGATCACCTCTCAGACCTCTAGTTGAATAGCTTATTTCCAGAGGCATTAATGGTTTAATGGTTGTACATTCTAGAATGCATTGTAATCTTTTGAAATATACAAAAAAATTTTTTTGTACAATTTTAACGCTTCGATAGAGAATATTTCTTTTCTTAATTTAATCTCACCGCCGCTCGATTTCTCTTATAATACTGCTGCTACATAATTACATTTGCTAGAATAGTAATAAGCGCTTTTTAAGTAAATTAGTGCAAGTTTTTTAATACACTCCCATGCAACTAAAACACCCTAAGCGCTTTACATAAGCTTTTTCCCCCCAACTATAGGCTGATTCCAATCTACAAGCATGTAATTGCTTTTTTTCAAATCACAAAAATGCAGCAGTTAAAACAGTTACTCATTCTTCTATGAAAAGAAATAACACCTGAACACCCCATCCCCCTCCTTCCTCCATCATCGCAACAGCAGAGTAATTGAACATATTTCTTTCTGTCTCACTCACAGAAGAGCTTCTCTAGACCAACAACGCCTGCTCTTCCAGGGCAGGCACAGGAGGAGGTACAAGAACCAGCAACACCAGTTCCAGCTGCTGCACCAGTAAAGGACCAGGGACAGAGCAGGAAGCTGTGGCTTGACCCAGTCCACCCGACCAACGATGTCTGGGGAAAGGCGAGCTCCGTATGGAAGGAGGGTCAAGTATGGCCTGGAGATAGATAGAGAAAAAGTTTTTGACCTGGAAAAATGGAGCGAGAAATGCTTATTATGTAAAATGGAGTTTTATTGGAGATTGATAAATAGAGAAGCAGAGAGAGATAGATAGATAGAGAGAGAGGGAGAGAGAGGGGAGGGAGGAGAGTTACTTGAATAAAAGAATGAACTAAACGAAGACGGACAATATGGAACACGAGAAACCTGAAAGAGAGAAAGAGAGAGAAAGAGAGAGAGAGAGAGAGAGAGAGAGAGAGAGAGAAACTGTGATATATAGATAAGTAGGTAGTTGAAAGAGAGGGAAAAGAGACAAATAAAGATTTGCATAGATAAAAAAGACCACACGGAACCACAAGCTAAGGAACTGAGAAATAACTCAAAAGATGCCAGGTAAAAAAGGAACTATCTCCAGGAAAAGATTAAAAATAGCACAGACCTCTCAAAAAGGAGAGCCTCTGTTTATTTATTGATTTGAAGTAAGTATACAACTACTTATGCGATTAATATACTCCATTTCAACATTTTGCATGCAAAAAAAAATTCTCGGATACGACTGTTCTCACACAATTGTTATAATTATTTTCTTTTTTTTTTGTTTCTCTTCATTTTATGTATAGAGTTTCCCTTTTTCAATTGCTGATGAAGTTCAAATCAGACATCATAATCACATCTTTGTATTATTAACTTAATTGGCACGTATGGAATCTTATTTGAACGTTTTTAGAGTTGTCTGTGTGATTTACCTTTATACAAAATATTGCTATATTTTTTCTTCTGGATTATAAAAATAGGCTTGAAAGAATAAGACAGAATGTCTTGAAGAAAGTCACATTATGTGCCCCCCCCCCCACCAATCTACCGATAAAAGATCGCACTCTTGATTTATGTCCTAATAATCCAATGGGACTGTTTCAGAACGAAACTCTTTTGTGGGTAAAATTCAAAAGGTGGGATCGCCAACGAATTCTTATGTGGGCGAGGTAGTTCATTCGAATAACCCTAGTGCTGAATCTATGCCTGAAAACTCACCATTGCCCAAGGGGAACTACTCTTAGATACATTTTTTTAAATTTCACGCAACAGCCACATTCCGGCATGTCCTTGATCTCTTTGGATATTTATTTGACCAGCGGAAATGTCCTAACATATTTGCATGACCCCGGAGAACTTCTGTCTTGCACATTGGTTACGTCTATTGAAAACACCTACATATTGCTTGTCTTTTTATGTGAAGTGCATTTTTGTGAAAAACTAAACTTGGGAGGAATTGAAAAAAAAAAAACTGCCTGGAAGGACTAATTACTTGATTTTCCATTAAATGTACATTTCTGAAATTGGTTTGTTAAATGGATTCCTTTTTGAAGGTGGACAATCAAATAGAAATAGATGACCTGGGGTAATGGTTCTGACCTAAATCTACCTACTGGTGCGGAATCGTATATCAAAAGAGGTCTCAATAGAGTTTTATTATATACGTAATATTATTTTACATGATGCACCTCACAAATGGGTGCGCAATCTGCAAGGAGGAAGGCGGTAGTGATAGTGTTTCCCAAGTTGTGAAGTAGATTTAGGTCAGAATCATTACCCCAGGTCATCTATTTCTATTTGTTTGTCCACCTTCAAAAGATTTAGCGCAAATTGCCAGGAAATTAAGGGTAAAAAAAAGAAAAAATACCACACATGAATTTTCATTTCCGTTTACTTCTCCATAACACAGACGCTCCACGTTTGAATTATCCTAAAAACACCCCAACTTTGGTTTCTTATCTGACGCTGCTTCCACAATGTTTCCGCATTATCATAATGATCAACTATATAATTATACACAGGATCAAGCAGAGTTTTTCTACCTTATAGGCATAATTCATAGGATGGTGCGCTCTTGTACACTTTTACTTAGTTTAAAAAAAAATGAAAATGGCTGATATTTATCTGTGAGCTATGTTAGATGGATAAAGAGAATGAGAGAGATAAAGAAAAGAAAGAGAGAGAGAAAGAGAGAGAGAGAGAGAGAGAGAGAGAGAGAGAGAGAGAGAAAGCACAGAAGCTTTTCTATCTCATGGGCATACTATTTTGTCTCAGTTTAATGCTCTCTTGCATAAAATTTTTGTTTTCTTTCAAATGATGTTGGCTTATTTTTATTAGAACTGCATTTTCCTCATCATTCTCAAGTATCAACGCGGCAAATGTTAATTTTCATTAATTTGAATTGAAACCATAGCGACTGACCCTATTTCCGCCGACCGCTGGAAGTGTATTACCTAAGAGAGCTTTTCAGTTTATTCTATTGTCCTTATGTAGCTTATGTTCCTTTTAATGGTTTGTGTCCATATGGTGTTATGTAGCAGCTTTACAATGTTATCAATTGTAAACTGTCATCTCTAGTACAGTTGTACGTAAGACGCCTTGAACTAAACGTGAGCAAAGTACTCAGAAAATCAGAACCCTCCAGCAAGGCACGACCGGCTCTGTGGCCTAGCGGTAAGACACTCGCTCAAAGATCGGGAGGTGCTTGGTTCGATCCCCGGCCGAGTCAAACCAAGGACTTTAAAATTGGTATTAGCAGCTGATCCGCTTAGTGTCTGGCATTATGGATTTAGTGTTAAGTCTGATCGGCCCGATGTCAGAATAATGTGTCTGGATGTGGTGTATGCAAGCGCCCCTTACACCACAGTGTGGCAACACGCTTTCAATTGTCCCAAGCGCCGTCTCTGCTATAACCTCTAAGTTGACAGGGACATTAAAATTCAAACAACCAAACCAAACCATCAAGGCACTTCTTTGAATATTTACCGCATGACCAACGCCACTAGAGGATTCAAATAAAGCGTAAGATTTGTGAATAGTTTCTATCCTCAAGCTATTAACCACTCTTGGAACAAGATGAGGTACACTAGGGTGGACCATGACTAGCTTCATTGCGGGTACGGTTTTGTCCATACTTTGATAGTAATTAGTACAGAGTAAAGTTTTCTGTATGTATCAGAAAAATGACATGATTTGTAACCGCTGCTGATGGGTGGTGTGGGAGTGTAAGTTTTCGTTGTAAGATAAAGTCTAAAAATCCTTTGTGACGTTTCAATTTCTACCCCCAGTTTATCACGATATCATGTTTTTCGTTTTTATTTTATCTGTAGTGTATCTATCATGTGTCCCAACAACACCAATTGTTTTAGATATACCCCATTGTGCTGTTTATCGACTAAATAAATATCATATCTATCATATCTATCTTGGCAAAAGAAATTTTTAAAATTTGAAATTTTATTATCTTTATTATCCAACTTCGACGCTTTGTTTTTTTTTTGTTTTTGTTATAATGTTACATGTAAGACATTCATATATAATCATTCTGTATAAGTTTTTTTTGATAATGGCGCTTTGTTTTATGTTTCACCGTATTTATGATGCTCAATGATATTTTGAAAAAAAGCATTTCATTGGATTTGAATTACACGTTCATTATGATTGACAAAACATTGAGAATTTTTATGTGAGTTTTGAAATACCATTTCCTGTTTTCTAATAGTTTTTAAAACATTAAATATATGTTGTTTTCTGATCCGTGCAAATTTATCTTTTGATTTTTTTTCGTTTGAAAAGTTGGAAAGCAATTAATAAAAAAAAAAAGAAAACAATAGCTTCTTTACTTTTACTCTCATGAAACGATATTAGTTTATTTAATAATAGTATTACTAATAAAAATCTTAAAGCCTTAACATGTCTTTTGTGGATTTTTCAACTATCTGAAAAAAAAAAAAACAAATTAAAACCTACATTTTTTAACCCACTTAAGGAAATTTTTATAAGTACTGAAAACAGATCAGCATAGTGGTTCTGACCTAAATCTACCTATTGGCGCGGAACTGTGTATCAAAAGTGATCTAAGAGCGTTTTATTTAAGCTGCGTATTACTTTTGTTTTCCTACCGCGCCACAGAAAAGGGTGCGCAATTTGCAAGAAAGAACGCGGAAGAGATTGTGTTTCACAAGTTTGACGTAAACTTAGGTCAGAACCATTGCTTCAAGACGATTCAAAGAATAAAGTAATTATCGATCGAATTCTTAGGTCTAGATTAGAAGCCAAGGGGCATAGCTGGGCAGATGAACAACTTAACTCTACTTTGAATTCTCCGTTTTCAAACTACACATGCAGGCATCTATTATGTTATTCTGAGCCTTAAATATATAGAATATAAAGTTGGAACCCGGTACCTAAGTCTAAAATAGGTGGATCTAATATACTTAGATTGTGGAGCAACGTGGCTCAAGGGTTGGCCCACCAGCCTCGTTATCTGTCGGTTGTGGGTTCGACTCCTGTTGTATATGCCTTCGGGAAGCAATATTCACACTTTCCCCAATCCACCCATCTGTGAAATGGGTAGGCCTACGTGACTAAAGGCAGTGCTTGAAATTTATGGAATGTCAGTATTTGAGGGCCTAACAGGCTGCTGCTGTATTGTAATGCTCTTAGATATGAGTTGAACTTGCTTTGGTATGAATTGGCCTGCTGGGGAGAAATATGTTAAGTCTGAGAGACTGCCTTGGTGGCGGTGGAAAACTATAAGTGAGTATAAGTATAACCGTTTTGTTTTGGATTTAAACGCTTAAAGGTAAACTGTCTTCTTTGGTGTGTTGAATTTTTTGTTCGATAACTAGTCCGACGCGTAAACCACTGAGCTACATGATTGTCCCCCAAATATAACGGGAATGGCTTGCAGATGTTAATTTAAAAAAAACCCTCAAATCTTTAATAGAGTTAACTAACCAAATAGGTAAAATAATGTGCACAAAATTATTTTCTACGTACTCATTCAGTTGGAAACATACCAGTTTGTCAAAGGTACGTTTTCATTAAAAAAAAAGTAAATGAAAGTTAACCAATCAATTTATCGAATTATCAGCTTTGAAAAGACTTTAGAATCCATTTTCTAGATCTAGAGTGAGATCGAGTATTCAAATATAAAGTGCTCGATCTAGCTAGTTCTAGAGTTAGGAGTCTAATCTAGATCTAGATAAATTCTTTAGGCTTAGATTCTTGTTTAGTTTTAGAATCTAGATCTATATTTAGACTTTTCTGGAAGAAATCAGTGTGAAAGTTCCTCAGGGAAACAATACCACACAGTCGATAATTTGGGACAAACTGGTCCTGTGACCAAAAAAACTGGACCCCCCACCCATTCAGTTTCACTTGGTTTCATTTTTTTTGTGCTAGGAACTAACAGCCGTGAAACCAGTTTTTTTCTCTCTTGATTTTGGACCACTCGATAAAACGAGCGTAAACTGCTTATTTTAACATTATAAAATACTTTTTCATTTATCTATTTTTTATTTTTTTTTATACACTATGCTAATCCCTTTTGGTAAATTTGGCTTCGTTACTGAACGTAATTGTGTCGCAACAGAGCAGCGCCACTAATGCCCCAGCAGACTAGTACGCTTTTAACCCATATGCAGCGTGTTGCAGGTGCATATCATGAACACAAGAACTGCCTGTAGCTGGATACCCATTTTACAAGTGGGTGGACCGGGGAAAGACCGGATAAATTGCTTTCTTAAGGCCATTGGAACATGGCATGGTCGGGAATCGAACCCGCGACCTCCAAATCTTGAGTCCGACTCGCTAACCACTATGCCACGCTGTTCCTACTTGACATTCTTTCGAATAATTAAGGAGCGTATGTGGCGACATGTCATGATATAAGCTATGTTTCCCTGCTCTGTGGCCTAGCGGTTAGACACTCGCTCAGAGATCGGGAGGTGCGTGGTTCGATCCTCGGCCGAGTCAAACCAAGGACTTTAAAATTGGTATTAGCAGCTGATCCGCGTAATGTCTGGCATTATGGATTTAGTGTTAATTCTGGTAGGCCCGGTGTTAGGATAATGTGATCAGGTGTGGTGTATGCAAGCGCTCCTTACATCACAGAGTGGCAGTACACTTTCAATTGTCCCCAGCGCCGTCTCTGATATAACCTCGAAGTTGACTGGGACGTTAAAATTCAAACAACCTACCAACCCTTAGTGGCAAAGCGGTGGGTGCCAACGCTTCTATAAGTCAAAGATTCGAATCACACTTTAAGGCAGACATTTCGCGCCTATACTTTTCTCCACTTCTTATTCATATACCTTTAAAAATCTTTCAATCCTTTAATATTCTTTTGGTAGTTTTACTGCTTGACGTGCCTGAATGCCCCGGAAGGAAAAGAAAAAAGAATGCCTACAAAGGAACTGTTAGGGAATAATTCTACATACGACTGATTTCTAACAAAATGTAACAACACATTGGTTTTTTTTTGTCTTGAAAGAGATTTATTTCTCCTGCAAGATTACCTTCAAGCGCAATAATTTTCCTTTCACACAGATTGGTCAATGTATTTGAAGCACACACAAGGAAAAAAATATGATTCTTTTTGGGGGAAATATGCTATTCTGATGGGAAGGTATCATTTACAAATCACACATTTTTTGCTCCTTTAAGAAATAGCATGGCCTTAGAATTGGCTTCTCGTTTAGGGCGCTTCAACAGTCAGTGGTGTAACAGTCGCTGTTTCAACTTCGCCTTTTTCCATAGGGATGTGATCTACAGACCGCTTTCCGACTCCTAAATAAATATAATTATAGATCATGGACATTATATAATCAATATCAGCAATTTGAATTTGCACAAGAGAGGTTGAGTCACAATTTTCACTGTTGTAACAGAGAGAAAAGTAGCAAAAGAAATAACAGATGCTCCATTAGTCCATCTACTATATAACTGCATCACTTGATACAATAAACAAACATAAAAAAAAACCATAATAAAAATTGGTTTGCACTATAACACCTACTATAATAAATTTACATCTGCAATTAAAAGAGCTATAGCAACTTTAATGTCAAAACAAAAAAAAGTAGATAAATAAACATAGCTGACCTGGTCTATGGATGCAAGTACTACAGCATCTTTTTCTTCCATACTTGCTTGTACACAAGTTATCGCCCGCTAGCCGAAGTCCTTCAGCACAAGAAACTCCCTTATTGCCTACATTCACGTACAATTCGTCGCCATAGCAATCTGTCATGAAAGTAAAAAAGTCTTTCAATAATAATCACTGACAACGTTCTGCGTACTGATAACGTTCTGCGTAGTGATAACGTCCTGCGTACTGCTTCACTCTTCAATTCTATGTTAAGTATGAGTTTGTTTCCAACAGAATCTGTCGTGAAAGTAAAAAGTCTTTAAATAGTAAATTCTGAAAATTTCCTGCTATATACACAACTTTAGTAGAGTAATTATGAGTCCTTTCCCAACACAATCTGTCGTGAAAATAGAAAGTCTTTAATATACACTGAAAACTGTCTGCTGAATATACAACTTTAGGGTAATTGTAAGTTCGTCTCTAACAAATCTGTCGAGAAAAAAAGAAAGTCATGAAAGTATAAACGTCTTTCAAATAACTGAAAATTTTCCGCTTTACACACAACTGTAGGGTAAATATGAGTCCATATCTAACACAATCTGTCGGGAAAAAAGTCATGAAAGTATATACGTTTTTAAAAATACTGAAAACTTTCTGCTTTACCCAAAACTGTAGGGTAAATATGAGTAGGTCCCTACCACAAACTTTTACTGCCAACAAAAGACCGGCATGCTCATTTCTATTTTCTATATTAGACTATTTTAACCGACAGGATTTCCAGAAACGCACGTTAGGAAACTGCAGCAAATAAAAAAATAACACTGTAAGAATTGTCATGAAATCTTCTAGTGGTAGGAAAGACATCACATCTACCCTTAAACAGGCTCAACTGGCTTCCACTATCATGTCTTGTACAGTATAAAAAAGAGATTGGGTTTTTCAGAGTGAGAGAGATAGCCAGTTTCCCATATTTCATAACTACCTCATGAAGCTATAGATAGCCATAGAACAGACAACTTTACTCTTCCAATAAATAAAAATACTGGAGTACAGGACAAATCATCATCATGAGCCAGAGGCCCGTCGATAGTTTTGATCCCGATCCCCACCTACTTGTGGGGATCAAAGAGCTGGCTTGAGAGGGAAATCCATCGCAGAATTTGTATCTGTGCAGTAGCTTGTCGTCTTGGTTTTTGAATGAGTTCATACTTAGGGCACTATTAGTGATACAATTCAAAAAACGCAAAAGAAAACTGAAACGTATTTTTTACACAGGGCTCTCTCTCCACACAAACAGCAACAACTGTTTCGAACTTTCTTCACGAGGCCATCCAGGACACAGATTCAGTAACTGTTTTTTTAAAAGAAAAATTAATTACAAATCCGCTATTTTGTCCAGTATTTTGAATGATAGTTACAGAAGTAAGCCTAGAACCGTACTGTTATGATCCCTGCATGTTAAATAGTTCCATGTTTCTGTGCTCCGGGGCCTTAAAAGATTCGTTGTTTTCTGGTCTAGCATGGGTAGTGCATAGACACGGACAAATTTCTTAATTAATAGATATACTGTTCCTATAGAAAGGTATAATTTTGCGAAATCCCACCGTTTTCCTCCTTTGAGAAATTTCGTGGCCTGAGAGTTAGAACTGGCGCCTTCTCTAAGGCTACTCAAAAGTCAGTGGTGTAACAGTCTATTCTTTCGTCTTCGTCACTTTCCTCAGGGAGGAGATGTACAGACCGCTTCACGAAATCTACATAAATATAATAAAACAACGTTCTGAGCCAACGGGGCTCGTTTGCTCTTGTTGTCCTGTCCTTGTTTTACTTCCGGCTCTGCAACTTAGCACCTAGGACGCCGGTTCGTTTTTTAAATCACGGGGTGTAAGAGCCTCCGGAATTAAAAAAAAGGAAAATTTTATGTTATTGAAATATTTCTTCTGTTGGAGCCTTTGAACCCTATACATGTTTTCAATCAATGAAAGACGCTTAGTTCTAGGTAAAGGCGAACTACAAGTGTATTTGTTTATAAATTATCATTACTATTATATAAATAATCATCATTATCATTATTATTATTAT
>BMAT01004452.1:103785-116668 GCA_019649035.1 Elysia marginata | reverse complement strand
TAATGATTAAAACTTATAATTAGGGTAAGGGCATTGATTCCTGCATTCAAAAAAGAAATCATTCTTGCTTTTGTCGTTCTTTACTTTAATCATAGTTCCATAATAAACGTAAAGCAGAAAAATTTGCTCTGCATAGATATGTTTCTGATAAGCCACTCCAAAGCTTTACTTTGACGTTCCCATATTGCTGGGAGATGAAAATTAGAGTATTAATTATTCCTCTACAAAAGAAGCAAAAAGTAGCAGTCAAAGTAGGGTCACAATCTTACGTTTGATGGTTTCAGGGTACATTTAGTTTTGAACTAATGATCAAAGTTTGGAAACGTTTGCTGTATAATCATTCTCATTTTGTTGTATTAATAAAATTACTTGGTATTTGCAGTGGAACCCAAGTTTTTCAAACATCAATCTCTCAAAAAAAAACCCAAAAAACAACACAAATTTATCAACCTTCTCAATTGTCAGTTTCGTCTTCAAGCCTTTATTATAAATAAGCTCTTCTGTATTGTCAAACTTGTTTGAACTACTATCACTCATTCCTCAAACTGTAAACATTCCAAATAAATCAAATTATCAGTGCACATCTCTGCCATTCTAAGAAAGGCTATCGTATCTCCATCAAGGACAAATTTTTCAGGACATCCCAAAAACCAACAATTTACTCAAACTTAGTTTATAGGTAAAATATTGAATTATGTTCATGCAAGATTGGGTCGCGCTAGAAAACCCCAACCTGGGCACTCTATGGTGCTGATACAAAATACCTGATTTTGGCATGTCTGCACATACGATGTTTTTCCTTAAAGCAGCAGATCTAAAAAAAATGTAAAGTTGGTAATCTGACTATAGTTAGAATTAAGTAAGTGTTCAAAAAATCCCCATTGGCATTATTGTAATGGACTTGACTGTGTCTTAAGCTCAACTGGTTTTCTGGTTATGTTTCTCAGGTTAACGGAGAAAGCTTCACAATGCAAATTTGGGACACAGCAGGTCAAGAGAGATTCAAGTCTCTAAGGACCCCATTCTATCGAGGAGCAGACATATGCATGCTCACCTTTGCTGTGAACGACCGCAAAAGTTTTGAGAACCTCCCTATGTGGAAGCGAGAATTCTTGTATTATGCCGACATTCAAGATGGTGCTCCGTTTCCGTTTATCGTAGTCGGAAACAAATGTGATATGCCGAAGAGGGAAATCAACGAAGAGATGGCCCAATCTTGGTGCAGCCGCAATGCAAATGCTCCCTATTTCGAAACCAGTGCAAAAGACTCAACCAATGTGGAACTGGCCTTTATATCGGCCGTGTCCCGCATGCGGGAAATGGAGGATCAACTAGACGTGAAGCCAATCCAAACCAACTCGGTTGACTTGAGCAGAAAGCAAAGGGCTTTAAATTCAGGATGTTGTAGTTAATTCAAAGATTTTATTTATGCCATTTCCTTTTTCTTTTTTTTTTTCAACTTTAGGCTGTAAATATTGCTGTTTCAAAACATGTCATTGTTTGTGAGGAACAAGTCTTGCCCGATGTGTGATTGATCGATTTTAAATTTGAATTATATTGTGCAGTCCTCCTTAAATAACCGTCTTAAGTGCCAGGTCAAAATATATTGTAATTATTGGTTATCTTTCCCATTCAAAAGGATTTTGAAGTCATTGAAAAACTTTCTATAATCAGACAAAATGGCAGAAAATAATTTGATTTATTTGTTGGATCTATCACTTACTTTCTTAGGAATTGATATTGCCCGTTTAATTCATTTGCAAACAGACGAAACTGAATTATCCTTACATTTTTTGGGGGTGAAGAGGTGTTGTAATATAAAACAGACTAAAATGCATAAAGTAGAGCTAGGAAAGATAGGATTAAAAAAAACGTTTGTGTTAAACAAGTTTATCTGAAGAGGACCAAACTGTATTTGTTTTTGAAATTATCGTTATTCAGTGTTTAGAGGAAGTTTGTGAAACCTGTCATTTTTTTTTTATTCATTTTTTACTTTGTTCAGAAAAGATAGATGTCTCCGGTTTAAAGCAATTGTATCACAATTATATTCCGTTTGTCGAAGAAATGTATTTCATTCTTCTACATGTAACATAAAACAAATTTTCTCATTGTATTTTCAAAACAAAGGCATTTACAGATCAAGAAGGATCAATCATTTCGATTGGATATTTTTATAACAGGTTTGTCATAGGACTTAATGAAGATGGGGCTGTAGATCTTCTTATATAAAGTGTATAGTGAAAACATCTATTTATAAAAGCAAATTCAAATTTCTTAGGAAAATTTATAACAGATATGCAAAGAGAAGAGAGAGATAGAAACATTATTATTTTTTTTTTATCAATGCGAAATGTTTTTACCCCATGTTGATAATTTTTAAAATGCAAAACAACAAACTTTATCATGTACTTAATGTTTTGAGGGAATAGTCTGCGGATGTCACTTCAATTAGAAAACAACAAGCAAAACTCATCAGCTTGTAGAAACTGCTATCCCTTTTGATCTAAGAGTGATGCCACTTTTCAGTTATTTTCCCATTTTTTTCAAGCCTGGGGAACTGAAAGAACATACACGTAAACAAGATTGATCCAAAGAACAATGACAATTCAGTGCCCCTAAATGACGCCCTTTTCTATTAATTTATTTAAGCCAGAACGACGCGTCAGGATTATAAAAAAAAATTTGAGCAGCATCCCTGGTTAATAGAAGACCACAAAGAATTGTGAAGAAAGGTCCTTTGAATTTTAGATTGTTGCACCATTTTGTGATAAATATGTGAGCTAGTTACTGACCAATGATCCATGCTGTTCTCATACAAAAATTTTGGCTAGGCTAGGGCTCAGATCTCAAAACTATAAATAGATGGTTCTTTTTTATGTTTCCCTGTGTTTTAAATGTGTGAAACTTTCTCTTTATAAGAGCAGTCTGGTTTTGTAAACAGATATGTTTGCAGTGATTAATGAGGAAAATGAATAGATTTTTTTATCTTCATCTTAAAGAAATTCTCCTGGTCTTTACAAAATATCAAGATTTAAGAAGATTTTGGACTTTCATACATTTTGAGAGTTTGGACTTACTATGTATATAATTTCCAGGTGAAGAATAAAACAGATTAGCATTTTATATGGTCAATGATATGAAGTAAATTATAATTAAAGCTGATAAGTTATGTACGCAGATATTCAGTTACAAAATAGACTTTTGATTTCCATTTTCCAAAAAAAAAAAAAGACACCACCCTCCTCCTATCGGAACACTTTTCTCAAGTACGCACAGCCCTCAGTAGTGATTCTCTTAGCCTCATTACATTTCTAGGTCTAGATCTAGAAATAAGATTGAAGCTAGATCAAGTTTCCTACCATCACTTCTGGTTAGTAGGACTGACCTCAACTCTGAAGTGAAAGTTCGGATCCCTCCCTCTCACTCACCCAGAGCTAGAGCCAGCCTTCCTAGAGAATGATTGTTATATAAATCACTGTTATCGCTGACCTTGTCCATCACAAGTTTCTTGGGAACTTCAGCGGCTGTGAACATTTTTTTTAATTTTATTCCAGAGCTGCTAACCAATACCAATTTCAGTATTTGTCTGGACTGGAATTGTCACTGAATTAGTGTGTTAGGGAAGAAAAGTGTTAATTCTTTGTTTTCTGTGTTGAGAATGAATAAAGTGATACCGGTCACACAAATCATTAGAACAAGTTTTAAGGGCAAAACTTTGAGGCCCACTTAGAATTTTAAGTGATTTTAGTTCTCTGTTGGCTCACCTATGATGGATGAATGCACTTGGGTGGTCAAGGTGTTCCCCACAAGTTTAAATAAAATCTGTATTTGTGAAGATTCAGAGAGGTGCTTTCAAAAATTTTCTAACCTCATATATCTATTTATATTTATGTATGTATCTGTATTTCAATGCAGGATCTAAATGCCATTGTTTAAGAAATTCGCATATATGTCTCGCATTATGTCCAAATAAGTCCTAAGTCAAAAAGCTTAGTTTTGAGATATGGGCTTTTGAAGTTAAGTAAGCGTTCAGAAGGCCAAAATTTTTTTTATTTTTTCATATTGACACTAAAACCATTTCTTAACATTTTTCATACCTAATTCATGTTGAAATTTCCAGTTTTATGTGCTAAATTTTTTTTGGTATGGCTGCTAAGGCCTCAACACCTTTATATTCGTCTAAACTTTAAATGGTATTTCCTCCCTTTCCTGAAATTCTAAAAGACCTAACATTGCCGACTTCAAGCAGCTGTATCTTCATAAAGAAGCGTGATAGAGCTTTTATGTTTGTTGTATTAGAAAGTAGAGAAAATCAGTTTTTCTGTGGTACTAATATCCGACTACCTTCCAATTTCAACTTAAGACTCATTTTGACTGGCTGTAAGACATA
Organism: Elysia marginata; assembly: GCA_019649035.1. Classification (NCBI taxonomy): domain Eukaryota; kingdom Metazoa; phylum Mollusca; class Gastropoda; family Plakobranchidae; genus Elysia; species Elysia marginata. Next base: position 112,278 of record BMAT01004452.1, on the reverse strand, counting down.
TATATATATATATATATATATATTTTTTTTTTTCTTATTTAGCCAGATGCATCAAACACTCTTCAGTCTAGGTCCATTATCATATCAGTTTGTCATATTTTCGGCAGTTTTAACTGCTGTTCGTGCGATCAGGTTCAAAAGGTTTCATCAGAGGGAACCTTTTGGCTCTAAGCCCACATGGCCTCCCTCTCTGGCTCTCCTTCTCTTGCTGTATATTGTATCTATGCCTCTCTGTCCCCTCTTTCTCCTTTCTTCTCACGCTCTCTGCCTGTATTATTTCACTTTATATTGTATATTTTCTATGAGATTGATCTTGAGATGCTTTCAGTATACAACACATTTTTCTGGGCTCTAGACAAATAAGGACTGACAAGTGTTTTAACAACCCATAACCAATCAAATACTTGTTAAAACAAATGGTCATATGCACATGATGCCTGTAGATTAGTAAATAGTGACTGTGCCAGTGTGTAATAACACTAATCTTTGAGGAAAGGCTAAAGAAAAGCCTGCTTTTTAACCAGGTCGTTGTTTTTTTTTTTTACACTTAAGTGTTTTAATAGCTGTGTAAAGAAAAGGTTTATTCAAAATAATTTTGATAGCTGTATGAAAAAAACACGTAAAAAAGAATGTTTAATAAACACTAATTTTTTTCTTCTTTTTACCAACTATCCTGTCTTTTTGCCAGAAATATATTTTTTGATGCTATTACCCTGCAACAGAACTGTTTCAGAATACAATTTATTTACTCTTCAGAATACAATTTATTTATTCTATTGAACTGAACAGCAATAATATGTTGTTTAGGGTTGTGTCACTCATGAAACATTCTCTTTTTTTTTTCTTTTTGTTGTTGTTGTTAGTCTTTTCACTCTGTTGATTCATACAGTGAACCTTTGATCTAACAAGCTTCAAGGGAAATTTTAGAAAGTTTATCGAAGCTAAGTTTTGTTGAAAGCAAGACTCTGTCTATTCTCCCAAAAGAAACCAATCAACAAATTTTCAAACTTATCTTTTAGCTTTGTACATGAATTATACAGAAAGAATAAAAAAAAAACTAGAAAGGTTTGCAAAACTAGCCTCTTTTCGTCTGATGTATTGTAATCTCTCTCTCTCTCTGATAAATGTACCCCTGAGGGACAAACTTACGAGGGAAATAGGCTAAGGAAAGACACAATATTTGTTTCTGTTTCATTTCTAGCTTGTGGAAAATGTGGTTGATCTGAAATTAGTTTGTTCTAAAAAAGTTTTTTCATAATCGTTAAAGAAGAGAAAAAAATTTGGACTTCATTTTAGTTCATTGAATCCATAGTTGTTGGATACAAGGTCCACTGCATAACAAAACTCCTATGTTTAAATCAACTCCTATGAAACATTTTTTTGCTCCTGTTTGGGTCTTTTCACTCTATTTATTGCTATGAAGCTGTTCAAAATCAACACCCAGGAAACATTATTGTCATTACTGTTTTGGTCTTTTCACACTAGGTCTATTTATTGCTATGAAGCTCTTCAAAATCAACACCCATGAAACATTGTTTTTGCGCCTATTTTGGTCTTTTTGCTCTATTTATTGCTATTAAGCTGTTTAAAATCTACACTCATGAAATATTTTTTTTTGTTACTGTTTAGTTCTTTCCACTCTATTTAATACGAGATAAATCTGCTTAAACTCAACACCCATTAAACATTTTTGTTGTTACTGTTTTGGTCTTTTCACTCTGAATCTATTGATTGCCATGAAACTGTTGAAGACCAACACCCATGAAACATAATGGGTTTTGTTTTGTTTTGTTTTTTTGTTCCTGTAAACACTGTCTATGGATACAAAGCTGCTTAAAATCAAAGTGCATTGTTTGTATTGTATCTTCCTGTATATCACTGGGACCAGATTTGTTTGCAAAGACTTTTTGTAGCTTTACGTTTGTGATTAATATACTGTGGTTTTGTAACTATGCCTCTCACTTCCTTTCATCGCCTGCTTTTTTTTATTGTGAAAGGTGAGAGTTAATGCGGATAAAGTTAATGCTTTTACTTTGTTTCACATGCATTATTGTCATGCACTGTCAGTTTCCAAATTACTTGATTGTATATATTTGCTTGCTTTGGCTCTTATGATAAATTACTGAAGGAAGCTTAAGATTTAAGACCTGTCTGCAACTGTGATACTGAAGACTCAAATGTTTGTTGTTTTTTTTTTCTCTTCTGCTGAGCACAAATCACATAAGAGGGTGATTACCTTTCTTTAATGTGTGCATTCTTGTATGTTGTGCAACAGATGAAGCTGGTGATTTTATTTTTAAAAGAACAACAAGGCAAATGTGCTTACGTTAAGATGCTTATGGTGACTGAGTTAGAAGTTCTATATATCTGTATTTTCATACATTTTTTTTTTGTCTGATGTGAATTTATTGTTCCAAACACAGCCTATATAACCCCTCAGTGTTGTGGTATTCTCCGTACTTATTTTGTAAAAGAAAAAAATTAGTTTCTGTGTGAGTCTTCTAGCCGCATGCCCACACTCAAGACATAGTTCTTAACACCTAACAGTTCAAAGTTAAAAATTTTCCTCAAGGCTACCAGAAGCAATGCCCGTTAAGACTAAGGATGAGCGGTAAGAGCAAGCTTTTGAATGCCTGGCTTTAGCCCGAAAGGACTCGTTGAAGCTGAAAAGCCAAGGCATTCTAAATGGGCACGGCTAGTTTGCTGAGTATTCTGCCTTGCATGTACAGGCTGAAATGTGTAGGCAACCGTGCTTTGTCAGCCCCTTTTGCTGAAGTACTTGCAGCTGGCTTTTGTTTTGTGTTCATCCTAATGAAGCGAAGTATTTTGTTAATCAGGTTCTATTTTTTCCATTCATTTTGTGGGGCAGCGCGACTCAGCGGTTTAATGTTGGACTCGTGGTCCGGCATGTGCGGGTTTGATCCCCAATCACCACTCATGTTGTTATTGCCTTGGGAAAGCAATTCATCAACACTTTCCTCAGACTACACACCTGTAAAATGGGACACTGCCTAAAAACAGTTCTTGAAATTTGTGAAATGTTAGTATTTAAGCGCCTAACAGGCAGCCGTACTGAAATGCTCAGAAATACGAGTTCAATTTTCTCTGGTGTGTATTTAAGGCCTGCTGGGGGAAATAAATGTATGTTAAATCTTAAGACTGTCTTTGGCGGTGGAACGCTTGTAGACTACCAAAATTTTTTTCCACTGTCACTTCAGATAAACCAGGTATACAAAAGTTAGAAGTTATTTGTTCAACCGACATAATAAGAAATAAGATATTCTTCTTTTATTGTTGTTGTTTTGCTATGGCTGTTTAGTGTAAAACTCATTGAAAATAATTTTTTATTTTTTAGAATTTATTTTCATTTTTGTTAATTTTGTTGTTTATTTTATTTTAGGTATGAAAGAAGAAAAAAAAAGAATTTTTTAGACTACGTATTCTTTTTACATATTGCTTTTATTGAATGGAATATTTTCCAGCTAAAGAGCAACTCAAGGAAATTCATGCATGCACTGCTAAGAAGTACAATAATAAAATATCTATGTTTAAGTTTGAAATGAATATTATATTTGTGACATAGGGATGCAGATTTTGTTTTAAAAACTGAAGCAGAATGTTAGACAAGAGATCAGAAAATAAAATTGGATACCATGAAATTAATATACGATGTTTGTGGGGTCAGTGGAATCCACTTAAAGTCAACACCTCTAAGGGAAACTCTTGCTTAGTTAAAGTCAACTCTGTTAGGCAGTCCCATTTTGTATTTCTTTATATTTTTGTGATGGTTAAAGTTAACTCTTGCTTATAGTCAACACTTTTTTGTAATCCCGAGGGGTTGACTTTATCAGGATTCTGCTGATTTTAGACAAGGGACTCCTTTAAAATGCTGGTATGTAGAGCGATGAATGTTCTTCGTGTATGAGTTATTGCATTATTAAATGGCTGCATTTAGTTGCTCATGAAAGTATTGTTGTTGTTGTTGCAACCACCATGCAAAATTAGCTTGATAATTTACAAGCACACAGTGGAGTCTGGTTGTCAGACTGAAAGAACTCTATCAGTGTTTTAACTTTCTCTCTTTAATGCTGTCTGAGAAATACATGCTTTACAGTCTATGAGAGATGTTTTATATTCCTTATGCAATTATTAAACAATTTTTCATGGGCATATTATGCAATTGCTTACGGCATTATTGTACTTTCTTTTTCAATCACAAGAAAAGGAAAATGCAGTTACAACATAAAAAAGTAACTTTTGGCACAAAGAGCAAAGCTGAGGGAGAAAATTGTCTTTTCGTAGTTGCTTTACAAAGGGTAATTAAAAAAATTAAGAAAAAAATGACAAGCAATTTTTTTATCTGATGACCATAGTAAACTTGTAAAGGTTTCCCTGGGAACCAGAAATTTATTTATGCTGGCTGGTTTTTAAATTTATTTTTTATCATTACTTGCCATCATGTTGAAACTTTATCTCTCTCTCTCTCTCTCTCTCCAATGTCCAGTGCAATTTAAATAAAGGACAAATTACCTGCATGTCATCAATAGAGTATGTATGTACTAAATGTAGAGTGTTGTGTTGTTTTAATGTGCGCAGTGTTGAAGTGTCACCCTGTGTTGCAAAGAGGTGGGAAAACTTTTTTGTGAAATAAACTTTACTTTAATATGAACAAAATTTTTAATGACTTTGTTTTCCTTCATTTTTTTTTGTGTTGTTTTTGTATTTTTTGATACCTCATTTTATTGTAATTTGTGTCACAGTTTTCAGTATTTTGACACATTTATTCTTTTTACAATAAAAAAAGAACTCAAATACCTTTTGGAAATGTAATAACATATATGCTAATTTATTAAAATTCTATGCATATGTGAGCATTAACATGTATAAGGTATGTAGTCTAAAATATTATAAAAAAAAAAAAAGCCAGGCAGTTTTTGTATCTGAAGAATGTGAAAATTTAATGTTATTTTATATACGCTTGAAAGCTCGGAAAAATAGGTCTTCAGAATAAAAACGCCTTAAAGGTAAAAAAAAAAGGTGCAACTGGTTACATGTACTAAATATTTCAAGAAATAAATTGATCACTTCAATAGAGGATATTCTTAAATCAAACAGTTTGAATCATTAGTTTGTGGCACACATCATTACGTGTATTATAGAATAACCACTGCCAAAGATAAAGTTGATATCCAAGGAAAGGTCGTGTTTTCACAACAACCGGCTTGCACAATCCTTTTTTTTTATTTCAAAAGAATTCCTTTATGACATCATCCGGTCACGGAGATCAACAGTGAGGGATTTCTCTGACAATACTGATAACGCAAATAGTTGACAATGGTTTTGATCAAATGACTCTTATCATAGTCAATGCGCATTGTTCATATCTCACACAGGCCTTTTAATTACAGTGGAATCCTGATAAAGTCACAGGACCGAAAATATGTGTTGATTTTAAGCAGAGTTGACTTTAACCATAACAAAAATATGAAGAAATACAAAATGGGATTGACAAACAGAGTTGACTTCAAGCAAGAGTTTCCCTAAAAGGTGTTGACTTAAAGAGAATTTCTCTGTAATTTGTCTTAACATGGGTATATTTTTAGATGTCTCTGATCAGCAGGCCTTGTAAAGACTGTTGCATTGAAAGGGTTGAGGGGCGGTGTTTTGAAGGGGAAGTTTAAACTCCGTGGTAGTTTGACTGCACAATCAAATACAGTGAAATCCACTTAAAGTCAGCACCTTTAAGGGAAATTCTTGCTTAAAGTCAACTATGATGTGCAGTCGCATTTGTTGTTTCTTTATATTTTTGTAATGTTTAAATTAAAGTCAACTCTTTCAACACTTTTTTTCAGTCCCGAGGTGTTGAGTTTAGCAGGATTCCACTGCACCCAAGAGGCCGATTCGACTCTCAAGTCTCTTGATGTGGAAAACAAAACAAAACAAAATAAAGCACAAAGACTGCAGGCCCTAGTCGTTGATTTACATGAACGCCTCAGAGGCTGGCAAAAAAGCTGTTACTTAGTAAGTCACACTGGTGCGAAGCCGTTATACAGCATTATGGAAAGTCAACATAGTAAATTCCTTAACAGGATACAAAATACGCAGTCAAGTCCTCGGCGAGTGTGTCTCTTTACGCTGGCGGCAAAACGTAATAAAATGAATACATGTAGTTTTTTTTGTGATAATTCACAATCGCCTGATTGCTATGCCATGATAAGTTAGGATTTATCCTACCACAAGGAAGTAACCTTAATATTATTATTAATTTGGAAGTAGTTTCACGGGGAATATCGAAGCTCAACCGACCATCCCAAGCTGATGAGGCACACTGCACCAACGTAAAACTTTCGCTTGGTCAAGAAAACTCACAAACCTTCACTCACAATCGCTGAAGTCAATACTGACGATGCAAACTTGCAGAGACAGTCAAACTCTTCAAATCAGATCAAACACAACGGGAGACACACAGCTCTTTCTATCGCAAAAGGCAGCTCAGCTTCTCTAACTCTGAGTGACTTGCTTATGTAAGCGAAAGATTCAAATCGCACCAACGGCAACCGATGAATCCGGAAGCGCACCAACTTTCAGCCATACACAATAAACACAAAGAACAAACGATAACATTTAAGGTATGCCTCACATCAATTAAAGATCTAGAAATCAGAATAAATAGTGCAGGCAGCCACTGCGCAATCAAAATGATTGAAAGATTTTACGATGTGAAATTAGCAGTGGAGAAAAATAGGCTTTAAGTGAAAATGCTCGAAATATGTCTGCCTTTAGTTTGATTCAGACCCTTCTTTCTTGTTTCTCTCGCTGTTTTTATCTCCTGTATTCTCTTACTATAATTCTGTCATGAGTCCGGCCAGGTGTTTGCCGCTCAAACCCCCTTTTTTCCTTTTCGTAACAACCAACGTCTCTGCTTTCCCTTCCTTGCTCCTCGGCAATAAAATGCCAGAATTAGGACCCCCATCTCTCTTTTCTTCTTCACCTAGATCGTGGTCTAGAACTAAGATCTGGTGGAGCTTTGAATACTATTAAAAGAAAACTTCTTTGTGTTCTTCTTTACCTACATACATGTATTGATTTTGAGTCTAGATTTTCATGGAGCCATAAATGCTATTCGAGTAATCGATCTAGAATCACCAACTAAACGTCAAAGTTAATCGGTCGGTAATTTAGGAAAACAAATGTTAAGTCTGGGTTCTTTTAGTAACTCTCAGGCCAAACGGTGTATTTCGGTGCTAGGAAAAAAACAACAAAAAAAGTCTGCAAAACGAGTTTTAAAACCTTTCAATTTCACAGAAAAAAATTCTTGACCAAAAAAATTGTAACGCGCAAAGTGCGAAACCGACTTGCGAACCTCTTCGTTGTTGAAATCAACACCTGAACTACTTTTCAGGTTCCACTGTTTCACTTTAGAAAATGATTTTTACCTTTTTGCTTTTAGCTCTAAAAATGCAGTTTTGAAAGAAACTTTTACGTCCACTCCGTCCTTTAAGTTAGATAATACACAGCTTTGGACCAAATCTAAAAAAATGTCGATGTGGTCTAGAAATGCTCGATCTTCATTTTTGGCCAAGCTCAAATATCAATATAAAGCATGACTGAAAAGTCCTGCCTCTAGTGTAAACTTTTCTTTATTAACTGAAATGGCTCTCTCAAATCCGTAACAACTTTCCTCACTATGTAAACTCGCTGCTCCTTAACAATTAGGCCTAATAGTTATCGACAGCATTTAAAACAGTGATTCGAATCAAATTCTTTGGTGAGAAATTCTCAATATTATTATGTCTCTATCTCATTTAGAACAAAGAAGGAGAACGAACGAAATGGAAATAGGGAATATAAGACCTTAAGCACACGCACCGTGTCTCACTACATGAAAGCAGATCGAGGAAACCCCAAAAATAATGAAACCAGTTTCTAAAAATAGACCCACAAACGTTCCCGTCACACTCATGCGTTGCTGCTCAAAGTCTGTAGTCTTTCGGCTATTCCTTACTTCCATTTCTTCATAAAGAGTACGACGTAATTCAAACTTGTGGCTTAATTTGCTTAATTTGTAATGTACATACGCCTTCAAACATGAAGGACATAACAATATGCACATAGTGAACTGTTGCTGCTGCCGAAGAAAATTTTGCCTGTGTCTCTTCATGTGTCTTTTAATGTTAAGGAAAAAGAAATAAAAGTCACACGGTGCTTGAATGGTAATGGCAGACCGTGGTCTTATACCTCATTCACTCACTCACTCAATACTCTCTTAGCCGTCTGGCGGTTGAGGCAGTTGAAGAGCTCTCCATCTCGGTCGGGCAACTGCTGTTAGGGGAGCCGTTTCTTAGGAGAGACCACTTTCTTTCGGGTCCCTCTCCACCGTCCTCCTCCAGGTCTCCTTCGGCCGTCCTCGGCTTCTTTGTCCCTGGGGAGTCCACCGTAGGGCTCACCTTATCAGGGATTCTTGTGGCCTTCTGCATACATGCCCCAACCATC
>BMAT01004452.1:92123-103156 GCA_019649035.1 Elysia marginata | reverse complement strand
CCTCCAATGACTAAGTTGTTTCCCTCACAAAGGTTGACTAGACGTTCTCCTTTATGTGTGATATCACCTATTCCATGCCTTCCTGTGGTATTTTCCTTGTTTATGTTGTTATTGCCAACCTTTGCGTTAAAATATCCCATAAGTAACAAAACATCGTGACCTGGTATTCTCTCCAGAATTCCCTGCAGTGCAAAGTAAAATTGATCCTAGTCTTCGACGTTTTCTGTCACACCAGTGGGCACATATCCGACCACGATTGAGGTCTTTGTATATTTGGAGTTTAACCTATCGTAGAGCAGCCTTTCATTTATTGGTTCCCATCGTATTATTGAGTTGGCGTGTTTCTCGCTTAGAATAAGTGTCACTCCTTCCTGGTGGTTGTCATCTTGTCTTTCAGACCAGATTATTGTCTCACCAGTGCTCAGTCTTTGTTTGCCTGTCTTAGTCCATCTTGCCTCAGCAATTACCAACAGTTCTAAAGCGTAATTATTCATTTCATTGATTGTTTGAACTAACTTACCTGCCGGATATAAAGTTCTTACATTCCAAAAACCAATACGCGGGGGTTGTTTTGGCGTCATGAAAGCCGCTGTCAGGGTGGAGACTTCCTCTCGGCTTTCATCCACACCCGTCATGATTCCAGTTACCTGGCCTGCTTTGCCCCGCCTGCTTAGTGTAGAGTTTATTTTTCTTCAATTGTTTCTGTAGCGTCGGCTATTTTTACAGAATGTTTTTTGAAATATCAATTAATATTAATTGAAATATTGAACCCAATAAAACCTAGAAGTTCCGGACAGAAGACTTCAAGGGATAGGAAGCCCCTGAGGTTTTTACAGATTTCGGTTGCGTCTCTAAGCTCTATGAATGTCTATTCCCCGTAGTTCAAAGTTGAGAGTTCATTGTCATATTAAAGGTCACTATTGTAAACAGGTTGTTTTGAAAATAGCACTGAATCATATCGGCTAGGCCGATTTTGATTATTTTTTGTAAAAGAGGCTGTGCATAAAACGAAAACATTGCGTTTCCCTATCAAAATGGCGAAGGCATCCGGAAGTTAGAGCATAACTTTTTTGTGCTTAGGATCAATGTGGATCTACGTAAAATTATTTAGGGTTACATTGATTCATTTCACAAAAGAGGTTTACTCTGATTTCCCCGAGCTTCCGCCATTTTGATAGAAAAACGTATTTTATACTCTTAATAGAACATGCGGGCATTTCATAGATAGACTTTTTGGTGCGCACAATATTTGAAGTCCCATTTAGTTTTGGTTGCCCCTCAGAGAAATCATTGGCGTTTTATGCAATAAAGGTTTACGGGCCTATTTTTGCGCTTATTTGCTGATGCGCGCCTACGTCTAATGCACCTCGAGCGGTCATCTTTGGGCAGGGAGAGGGGGGGGGGAGGCATGTGTTACAGATCGACAGGAAAAACGCAATGCCTCAAGTCTTTAGGCTTCACTTAATACATGTAGGCTTATATCCTTAGGTATCGTACAATTTACATACTGGTTGACGTCTCGTTGTCAGGTCGTGTATGGCATAGAGTTGTTTATTGAGTAAAATGAATAGCTCCATAGAGTGGCTATTTCAGTAACAAACTTTCTCAAAACTATGTGTTACGGGCCATGACTACACCAGAGTGTTGCTGTGGTGAAAAGGGGGGGTGCATTTAAAATCAGACCAACTTACGTCTTTATTGTTTGTGTACAGTACGTCGTGTTACACAAAATGACAGACACATACGCTAAGGACAACAAAAAGCCCGTGCGTTGGATATGACATAAAGTCCATCGCATTATGCAAAATCGTTACTTAATTTGCTTATGTGATGTACATACGCCTCCACGCATGAATGGCGTTACAATATGCACATTGTGAAACTTGCCAATGTTTGTAATGATGGTCTCATTATTTTGTCGACCTAAAGCTTTTGGCTCTTTGTTCTCGACTCTCGGAATACAGGTAGTAGTTTTATTACAAATGTTGTTAATAATAATACGACTTTTATGTTTCATTTGGAACCAAAGTAAATACATGTGATCTCATATGATTGGGGTACTTAAAGCTTTACTTAGTTTGCAGCGGCCTGCTATAGGCTTAAAATTAAGGCGGTCTGAAAAAAATAATTATCTTTTGGTATGAATTACTATGACTCTGTTGCTGCCTCCATCACTAATTTCAGTCTTTAACAAGCAAAAGTTTGTTATTAAAACATACATAATTTATTGTCAAAATATCTTTATATTTAATTGCATGTTTTTGTATCCCAGTTTTGACGTCAGGTTCGATAACTCCTAATCTAAATATGAGGCAAACAAAGCTCGGGTATATATGCTACCCACACAATTTTATATATTTTACTTCATTTGAGGATATAAACATAACCCATTGCACAAAAGGCCAAGTACACTGACAAAATACAATCAACAAGGACCTTTCCCGCTTACCAACACCATAACTTAAATTACAGGCCTAAAAGAACTTGACCGGTTGAATTCAATCGCACAACAAACAATAGTGGAGATGGCTGCTCTTCACGACGGAAGTCCGAGAAGCAGCCGAAGCTTCCTGTCAAAGAACTAGAAAAACGCTAAAAGCCAGTCAGGTAGGCCAGGTTGCGCTAAACGCAATGGGACAGTTCTATGAACTTTATAAAAATTCTCTAAGAGTTGTTCCCTTTGAGCAATGGTGAGTTTTTAGGCTTAGATTGAGCACTAGAGTTATTTGAATAAACTACCTTGCCCAAAGAAGATTTCGCTGGTGATCCCACCTTTTGAATTTTCCACACGTGAGAGATTAGTCCTGAAACATTCCCATAGCGTTGGGCAATCAAGATGTCAGAATGAACCCAGAAGTGTGGGGGTAGAACTCTTTCATACAAGGAGTCAATGTGATTATCATCTCTGCAAATGAGTCATGGCTCTCACAACGACTCATTACACTAATGAGTTCTACTCAAAACTTCTAAGCGCATTTCGCCATTCTGATAGCTAAACGCAATTATGTTTTGTGCAATGTATCAGATTTGCGTTGTGAGCGTATGTTGATGGTTGCATAGGAAAATTTGTCCTTAACCAACCTCAACTTCATCGTCAGCAACGTAATGATTTCATTCCATAATATTTCTTGCTTGAAATCGGGATGAAGATACAAGTCTGATGGTGTTAGGTCTGAACTAAAGGGAGGACGAGGTAGGATTTCCCGAAATCTTGAGTCCAACCAAGGCAAGTTGACTCTTTCAACTTGTTTAGAGCCAGGCGTTGTCCTTATAAACAGAATGACATATTGCCTCAGTAACGATTAACAATGCACCCAATCCGAAAAAAAAATTTTCAATGATTTCAGCACATCTCTAGCTGTTTGATATGACACCCGAACGATTAGTAAGCTTTTACCAAATGTTAAGCATCTGTCGTAGCTACAGGTCGACAACAGAGAGGTTAGTGTTGCAGACCTCTTTTAAGTGGGTCGTAACCGTTCGTGTTTTCGGCCAACTTGTTACTGTGCTTACGTAAAAAGCCGTTTTTTAATGCCTTTACACGTACTTTAGGTTTTTCACTTAGAACGCCAAAAGGTAGCTATTGTATTTCTTTTTGCAACTGCAAAGCCAAATGACACGATAGAGATAGCTCTAAATAAAACTAGTTGGGTTCATTCTTAATCTTATAAGTAAAAAAGATCAATATAAAACGGTTTGCTTGAATAGCTGCAATCAGTCGCTTATGAAATTCCCCTTTCTCTTCCACTCCACACAATATGGCTCATGAAGGCATTAGGTTTTTAGTTTTACAAAGAAAAAAAAGTGTATGAAACATTGAAAGCAGGTAACACAGAGCCAATATGCCATAAACGTAGTTACTATAGAGAATTTAGGCTTTCAAAACTGTGAACAAACAAAAAATATTGCTTTGGACTTTGGTTGATGAAGTGTTCGGCTTACTAAAGTAAGTGGGTTTATTGTTTTAAATTTCAATAGTCACTTATGATAAAACATCGAGGCAAAACTCAGTAGTTTGAAAGAAACGAAACAATGAAAACGAGAAGAAAAAATGAGCTTACGCTTTGGCTGCCTTTCTGCCAAGAACGGCGTATCTAACTCTCTCTTGAAATAGCATTCCCGATACATAATCATCACTGTCGACATCATTCATGCGTCATTCAATATCAAACTGGTGAAGCCCTTCCTGCATTCAGTAAACGAGCATTGCTTCAAAACAAGTTCTTTGTTCTGGGCATTTTGTCGCCGACATACTAACACAATTGCATTTCCTTCTTCTATGTGTCAGATCTGGCGCAGACACTGACGATCAGGGATTTCCATGCCTCTCTGTCCTCAGTCTGCCGGAATATGCCAAGCTTAGACAGGCTCTTGTTAGATGTATTGATGAAGCGAGACAGACTGTCCATGAAAGTCTGTAGTTGTCGACCGCGAGCGCGTCTTCCTTCCACTTTCCCGTGCATCATTAGTTTTTCCAGACCGTCGTGCCCATTTATATTACATAATGATGTTTTAAGTAATAAAATACGGAAGTGACGTTATCGATTCGTGTTGCTTAAAGGTTTCTACGGGGATCGCACACTAGGCACGCAAATAATGATCATTGAATGCCATACCTTCATAATCACCCATGCCAACCTCTTTATAACGCATATCAGATCTCAGGAAAATCAGGAAGATTTACTACTAGGCCTATTCATAGTCAAACAGAATGTTACAAAAATCTTTCAATCCGGCAAAATCTCGAACATTGGAATAAAAAATCGGGCGTAAATGTTAATGTCAAGGCTTTGCTTTCTTTCATCTATGTATTTATATGTATGTGAATTTATGGCCTTAAGGATGAATGTGAGATAGGTGAGGAAGTGAGTGAGAGAGCGAGAGAGAAACTTGCTTCTGTTGTAAAAGTGAGTTTGTTTATCGCATTGTCTTGATCGTAATTAACTATGTATGTTTAATGTGTTTCTGAGTTTAAGTATGAAATATAATTGTCAAACTATATGTCATTTATTTTATTATCAACCTCAATGTCAAATTTCCAAGAGTGGATCGATAATGTGTATCTTATCTAATAATAAAACACCAAGACACTTGGTTGATTGAGACTTTAACTTTTGTCTTGTTAATGTGTTAAGATTTTTTTAAGGTTTTTGTTTTTTAGGTGTTTTATTTTGGAAGTGGGTTGGATGCGCTTAGATGGACATATTTATATGACATATCTACTCTGCTTTTTTTTCAAATCTTTACTAGCCTAATAATTTCTTTACTATAAAGAATATTATGTATCACTTGGAGACGTTTTTTCACAACGCATTTGATATTGTAACTTTACCATATCTTTCATAATTGATTTGCTTTTGCCTATTTTGCCCGTTTGAAATCAGTTTCTTTTGTAACATTGTTTTTTTTAACTTTTCCCATCTTAATCTAGTTGTAAAGATCTTTTAATTTTTTTTTGTTAGTATTATGGTTCACTTGATCATGACTGTCTCTGGAAAGAGACGAGTTTTCAAAGGCTGGACGAACCTGTTTACTGTTAGACGCTTTGAGAAGGGCGGAAAGCAGGAAGAGATAAAGAACCGTGTTTGGTGAAGAAACTATCCATGGCACCCACTGGAGCAGCACGCTTACTGGATGGGATCGGATGAGCAAAAGGTTATAGAGTTCTACATAAATTGTAACCCGAAATAAAATTGACATACACACGTATTGGAGAAAACGTAGCACGATGAACGCCATGATATTAGCTAGAACTATAATTGTGGCAATTAGCTTCTAAACTATGGTTATCTACTTACAGTGCTTCTCGTTTTCCTTAAGATTAGTAGGGATTGTACAGATTTACCTAAACGTTAGACGCATTATCTAGCTTAAATTCTCAACCGACGATTGCGGGACATGATAAAGATCTTGGCCTACAGCACTATAGGATTAGATCCTGTGTTACCTTGTGAGCTAGATCTAAGTTAAAATCATTGAAAAGTTGCGCTTATCGAACGAATCTTGGTTATGACAAGGTGAACTGAAACGCATATTGAGGGGGTGCATGTTACAAAAATGTTGCATTTGGCTATCAAAATGGTCGATGATCCCGGAAGTTAGAGTATACCTCTTTTGTGCTTAGGGTCAATGTAGATCTACGTAAATTAGGGTTACATTATTTTATTCATTGAACTAAAGACTTTTAATCTAACTTCCGGAAGCGTCCGGCATGGTGATAGCGAGACGCTATATTTACATAATGTGCACAGCCTCGATAGTCACCTCAAATAATTCAACAGCTAATAAAGTAAATACCGACGATTGGATTGTTACAGATATTGCCAAATACTCGGACTGCAAGGTATATGGGCGTGGTTCCTTGGCGGCGCACGGGAGTCCAAACCCGTCTACAGGAAGATACGCTTTAAAATACCCTGTTCCTCGAAGCCTGAGGGTTTGGCAGAGGTTTAATACATCTTACGAAAATCTCCAGTTGAAGGCACATCAACAGAAAAAACCCCACAGAATATTACGTTCCGTGGAGATAATGCTCATCAGTAAAAAAATCTATGATGTTGAGTAATAAGTACTCTACCAAAACTATCTACAAGCATTCGGATGCACACCAACCAAGAAAAACAAGTTCCCAAAAGCCAATGCTACCAATTAAGCTCCCAATTATCTTGGAGGGCACCGCACTGCTGTAAATGGGTAGCTTCACCTACTTTGGCAGTGTAGTCGACCTCAAAGATGCAACGAGTGAACCGGCTCTGTGGTATAGCGGTAAGACACTCGCTCAGAGGTGCGTCATTCGATCCCCGGCCGAGTCAAACCAAGGACTTTAAAGTTGGTATTAGCAGCTGATCCGTCTAGGTTCTGGCATTGTGGATTTAGAGTTAAGTCTGGTCGACCCGGTGTCAGGATAATGTGACTGGGTGTGGTGTACGCAAGCGCTCCTAATATCACAGTGTGACAGCACGCTTTTAATTGTTCAAGGCGCCGTATTTGAGATAATAGAGACCTTAAGCACACGCACCGTGCCTCACTACGCGTACGTGAAAATCGGGAAAGCAGATCGAGGAAACTATAAAAATAATGAAACCAATTTCTAAAAATAGACCCACAGACGTTCCCGTCACACTCACGCGTTGCTGTTTAAAGTCTGTAATCTCGAGGTTGACGGAACGTTAAAAATCAAACAAACAAGCAACAGGTGCAAATATGAGAATAAGATCTAGTTAAACTTGCAGACGACACCACTGTAACGGGATTGGTTGATAACATCAATGAAAATAGTTTTCTAAAACGGATTGAATCAACCGTTCCATGGTGTAGAGAAAATAATTTAAAACTGAACGTGTCAAAAAACTAAAGAACTGGTAATTGACTTTCGAAGGGGCGAGGTGCCACCACCGCCATTGGTTATAGCAGGGGGCACAGTCCTGGACACAATTCTGTCAAGCACACTAAGGTGGAAATCAAATAGCAACATTATATAAAAAGCTCAGCGTGTGTACTTTTTAAGAAAAACTTAGGTCTTTTAAGGTTAATAAGGTGACACTCATTAACTTTTACAGAGCCATTGTGGAGAGCATCTTAACTCAATCGATCATAGTTTGGTTTGATAGAAGAGCAAAAAAGGACATTAAAAGACTGAACTCAATTGTTAGAAACGCACAAAAGTTAATTGGTGTGAATCTGCCATCTCTTGAAAGTTTATATGAAGAAAGAATGTCAGCCACAACAGAAAAGATCTTAAAAGATGACACCCACTCAGCAAGGAAATATTTTAATTTTTTTACCCCACGGGCGGAGACTAAGGGCGTTCAAAGGAAATCAACGATTAGTAAATAGCTTCTCTCCACAAGCTGTAAAACATTTTAATGGAACTAGAATTAAAAGATTGTTCTAATTGAATATTTTGATTAAATGAAGGACACCTAAGGATGGGGTGTTACGTTGAGAGGGATATGTTAAGCGAAGTGCATGTATTTCTTGTTCTCTGTGACAAAAGAAAGAAAATTGTACACAGATAGAGAGAGGGGAAGAAAGAGAGAGAGAAAGATAACATTTCATTTCTTTATTACAGTCATATATTGATAACCTATAATAGTGTACTTTACCATAATATTCATTATGTTTGTATCTGTCAGCCTGAGTGAGCATTGCTTATTTTCAATACAATGTACTAACATAACTGTGTATTGACTGAATAAACTTAAATTGAATTGAATTGAAGCAAAAGCCGCTTTTAGCTACAGCTTACAACGTCTCACAGTTTTTTAAGGTATACTTGTTAGGGGAAATGCAAAAAACATTTTAATAATCATTACGGAAACATTCTATTTAATTATCTGAAGTAGTACATGTAGTAGTAGTAGTAGTAGTAGTAGTAGTAGTAGTAGTAGTACACTATGACTACATCTCCAGTTAATATTTGTTGATCCAGGCTATCAGGTCTTCATCAACATTATGGACTGTTTCATATCTACCATCTAGTTTCGTAACTGGGCAGTTTAAAACAACGTGATCTGTTGTTTCAGGGACTTTGCTTCATCGTTGGTACATCGGAGAGCCTTTCAGTTTCTACTTATGCATCATATAGGCGGACTTTGCACGCCTTGTTCGAAGTTGGTTGGATATCACCCAATGCTTTCTTTTTAAGGTTGTGAAGCCAGGAAGTGGTTGGGTCGGATTAGTTATCATACTTCCAGCTGCTAGAATGTTATTTTTCCATTCCTTCCTCCGTTCCTTTGTCGCATTAAAGTGTTCAAACTTTGCATTGCAGAAGGGGTTTCTTGACCTTAGTCTTGTTGTTTGGGGCTTCCTTGTATATTTGTTTAAAAGGTATGCTGTCTGTCATGTCGTCGATTGTTTTGATTATTTTCTGTGTTGCATCTTTTCTTCTGATGTAGGAAGGTGCAATTGAGCTTATGGTGAAAAGCAGCAGGTTCACATATGAAAACTACAGTTTAAAACGTCTGACAGCTTTTTAAGGTATATTATTTTGTCGGTCTCAAAAACATGTTAATAATCATTAGGGAAACATTCTATTTAGTTATCTGAAGTGATGAGCACCCTTCACAACTCACCCTGCACCGTAATCAATTCGATTCAAACTTTATTTATTTTATTGATTTATTTTATACACTATCATTAATCCCGTTCGGGAAATTTGGCTTCGTTACTCAGCGTAGCTGTGTCGCCACAGAGCAGCGCCGCTAGTGCCCCAGGAGATCCGTACATTAATTTGAAGGCCACTTTTAACCCATATGCATGGTGTTGCAGGCGCGTATCACAAATTCAAGAATTGCCTGTAGCTGGGTTCCCATTTTACAGGTGGGTGGACTGTGCAAAGTTAAGTTATTTTGCCATCCCAAGTGTATTGCATCATGGCATGGTCGGGAATCGAACCTGCGACCTCAAGATCTCGAGTCCATCGCGCTAACCACTCTTACCCAGTACGTCACCGCATTCAAGCAAAGACGTATACCACCATAAATTTGGTCAATTTCCTTCAAAATGCCTATTTATGCGATTTATTTTATTTGCAGTTAGATGGTCTAAACTCGTTAACAGAACGATCCTCAACATTCCCCAATGCAAGAAAAAGCATTAGCAAAGACAAAATTTTGTTGTTGATTATTTCAAATAATTTAATTGAAATAATCTCACTAAACGGTGACATACTCTGACACTGTACGACCACTCCTATGTTAGACCTTAAGATTATCGAACTCGCCTCAAAATAAATAAACATGGACGAATAGTGAGGTTAGTGATGTGTCTAATTTGCTTGAGCATATATATATAAACGCCCAATGGTGCGGAATTGTGTAACAAAGGTGGCCTAAGAGCGTCTTATTTTAAGCCGTGTAATATTTTTTTCCTGCCGATGCACACTAAGAAATGCGCAATCTGTAGGAAGGAAAGATGAAGAGATTGTATTCCTCAAGTTGTGACGTAGATTAAGGTCAGAGCCAAGGAATTCGTATAGTAGTCCTTGGTCAGACCAATATAACCAATCTCACTTTTTGTTTTTAGAAAATTCAGGAAACTGCGTATTTACTACTAGATCTAGATTAATAATTGTAGGCGTGAAATAAAGGTATTTGCCCTTTGGGCGTGCACGACAAAGATCTAGGCTAAGCTCATGCATCCCGGCTAGGGCGGGGACATGGTTGCATTATTAGTGACGCAAAGAAGATGAAAGAGTTTTCTGTCATATCTTCTTGAAGTTGAAAAGTCTCTGTATTGTGGAAATGGCACACTTACTTTTCCCGACTCCTATCCGTGGAAAATTAGTAATAAGGAGGAGAGGCCAAACTCTACACACTTCTGCTTTTGGCGGAAGAATTAACATAAACAAAATAGTTTCGTCCGTGAACATCACTTTTCCCTAATAAATCTTAGTTGTTTCTTGACCAGATTTTTCTGGCTTTGCTTCTTTGCTTTGATTGTTTTAAGAAAATCATTTTTTTTCAATCAGATGCAAGATTCTGTTAAAAAGAGTTTCTTTTTTTTCGTTCAAAAGATTAAAATAATTTAAATAATGCTGTTTTTTTGGTATGGTTTGCTAACATTTTTTTTCTAAATCTACAAATATGGTTAAAAGTGCCTCGATAGCCACAACTTTTAAAACATTTCTCCGTTATTTTTGTTCTGAATCTTGATTACTATATATTTGATAAGGAGATATATAGCTCCTGAATTCAGTTTTGAAAGTTCAATCAACAGTTCATAAATGAAACTGAAAAGGAATTATAATAAATTGGAATTAAGGAAATAAACTATATGGCTGAAAAGTGAAGAATTGTTTAGCATTAAAAAAACCTTATCAACAGACCTATATATATTATATTTTATCAAAGAGACATAAATTTTTGTCTCTCATTCATATCTATTTTATGGTACTACTAGCGTGTACAGTGTCATCCACTTAAAGTCATCACAGTCAAAGAAATACCGGCTCTGTGGCCTAGCGGTAAAACACTCGCTCAGATATCGGTAGGTGTGTGGTTCGATCCCCGGCCGAGTCAAACCAAGGACTT
>BMAT01004452.1:68765-80792 GCA_019649035.1 Elysia marginata | reverse complement strand
AAAACTTGACTTTTTAAATTTCAAACATAAAAACTTTGGTCAACGATCGCTAAATTTTATACCTGAGTGAGGAGGGATCAAAACCTAAAGTTTTGCAGATATTGTACAAACAACAGCGGCACCGGCAAGACCAAGGCCAATCTGGAAAGCATCAGATTAGAAATGAGGCTCCTACGTTCTGAGAGCAGAACTGCACAGAAAGATCCTGACATTTGAGATGATATTCTTTACAAGGCTGCTCAGGATCTCTTATACGATCTCGAGAAATACGAAGATCTGCTGAGCAGGGTTAATTTTATAATACGTAAGTAAGTAAACTATAACAATTTCTTAGTCCAGATATTGATTTTATGTCGTCTTTGATTTTTTTATCTACCTACAGACATCTCTTAACTCCTCCCTGACGTTCACGCCTCAGTTTTCCACCAGTGACACCGGAGCAGCATTGGAAGTGTCTACAGACCTTCACCTTGACACTGGCAGAGCAGGAGCTTCCAAGTTCACGATTCTCTTGTTAAACCAGAGAACCAGCGAACCATTCACAACGTTTGTAGGTTGGCTTTCTGGCTGAACACACAACAAATCACAATACCAGCTGTTCAAGTTATTTCCTTTGCACATTATTATCGTTCTCAGCATCATCTATTGATGCTAGAAACGTTTTAACCAAACTTTGCTGCTCTTGTCCTTATTAATTTTTTTCGTCTCGTGCATTTACATATTACAAAAAGAATTAAGAAACATTAATACATGCGAAGTGCAACGTAATCAAGAGTATATATCTATAATTTTAACACAAATCTTTTTTTATACACACGGCTATGCTTTTGTAAACACACGCAAGAACATTTTACGAATTCACGAACTTGTTACATCTTTTAATTTGCTATCATCATCGTTGTGTCATGATAGAAAGCCTTACGTTTAATAAGATATTCTTATCATATTGCAAATAAAAAATATTTTTACGTTATCAGATAAAAATGTTGATTCCCTGTTCAACTCTTCTCAACCTTCTTTTTTCGTCCTCGTGTCCCTTTTCTTGCATAGCTTCATCTATGTTTTTTACTCTTTTTTTGGTACGCAAATTGCTGTAACCTAACTGTACCCTCCAACAATCCATTTTCCTTCAATTTTCCTTTTGGTCAAGCTTGTAGGTTGACTTCATCATTTCTATTTCCAAATCCTAACTGCATCTCGTTTTCTTGTTTTATTTTTTTATTATAATTTCTCTCTCTCTCTCTCTCTCTCTCTCTCTCTCTCTCTCTCTTTCTCTCTAGCCGCAAGCAAGTCGTGCTAGAGACAATGGAGTGTACGTCATACCCGTGGCGTTTAGTGACGGTGGAAGAATTCCTGTGTCTAAATTGGAGCTGAGTCTTTTGGGTGCTAACAGAAATGCTTACCGTACGGTCAGGGACGACGATGATCTCATCAATTTAGTGGACTCATTGAATAATGTCATATGTCCAGGTAAGAGGTTTACAATGATTATAGTACTGTTATGGTCTTTTTTCAAGACACGTTATCATTTACTTTAATTTATCAGGATTTTATCTCATACTTCTTTGAAGGTTTAAGGTCCTTTCGTTCAATGTTTTCTTAATATAATTTTTTTAGATCGAATCAAACTCTTCGATAAAAGATGTTATTGAGATTCTTTTCAAAAAAGGGAAATCCTTGCCTGACTGCAACTATTGCTTGTTTTAATACGTCTTGAGTCATAATGGTTACAAAAACCTCCATTATTACAGCAAAGGTTTTCCTGAATTAAAGACAAAATTTTCTTCTTTCAAAAAGAATGGCAGGCCTACAGCAGTAGGAGCACTGTCTTCCTTTCAATCTTTGTCCAATTTACGCGGACTTTAACAACGAAAAAATTAATATCTTAGATGTAAACCCCAGAGCTTTGGAAAAAATAGTGTTAGAAAAGGTTTAGAAAGAAAAGTTCAAATAGCTGCAAAATCATTGCAACTCTAGCCTGTGGTTTTGTCGGAGGTATACATTATTTTCAAGACTACATGGTTGAAAATTAATACGGCTAGTAAAACATGAGGCTCTTTTTGAGTTAGGTACTTCTTTATAGCCATATGCTATAGCCGGTACCGAGGTTTTCTATTTTCATCTAATATTTATTTACCTTTTAAAAAAAATCAGTTTTGCTCCCTTTTGTCTTCAACAGAAATAAATTTCCTTTTTGCTCCGGTACATCTCTTGTGTAAAGAACATTATAGCTTACGTACCAAATAATTCGCAATTGGTTTCGCAATTGGTAACTTTTCTAACTCTATCTTGCTTTTGATCGCCAATATCCTTGACTATCTCGCTTGCTTTTTCCCTGCAATGACTCTCTTCTTTCCTCGTTCTTCTTTGAAAAGGCGGGTTTTTTTTTTACACTGATCGGTTAAAACGCTGTTTTCCCAATGTCCACATATACATAACCAAATCAGGATCAATCAAAAACTTAAAGCACAACTTGCGTTTCCATACGGAGACCGCAAATGCTCAGTTTTCCTATCTAGTGTGCAGATAATTTTGGGTTCCAGCCCAGTTTTCGAGGCTGGACGCCCCCCCCCCCACACACACACACTCTTTCTCCACCCAGCAGTAAATATGTATCAGTCCATAAGTGGGAAAGAAAGGCAACGATGGAGAGGAGAATAGGCACCACCATCACGAGAAAAGTCACAGCTACTTGCTACTACTCTATGGCTTCATTCATATGGTTATGGGATACTCTTACATTTACCGTTTCACTGCACGCCGTTCACCTATAATTGGTGTCACAAACGATTAAACATGGCTGTAAAAAAGTAATAAATACAATAGTCGATCTCCAACTCCAAGAACTGCGGCAGCGGTTCTCCAAAACCTCCAAAATGGTTAAGATGCATAACCGATTTCTAATTGAAGATACAAATAGCGATTTACGACAAAAATGTTCTCCTAGACAATACTGATTTGATGAGCTCTCTGCGTACAGTCTCAAAAGTTTATGTAGTAACTATAAAAGTCACTTTTTATCGATATTGTTTTTTCCATATGTTTACCATGTTATTGCTATCATACCATGTTTTAACTTTTGTTATTTATTAATAGCATAATTTTTAATCAAATGATCTGGTAAATTGAACACAAATATGCATATCGATTTATACAATTGATTAATATGATTGTTTGTCTTTTTTCTTCTTTAAATTAGGAAGCCCTGATATTACAACTCCAACATACGCACCTGCAATAACTACCACAACAGCGCCTTCTACTGCAACAACAGCGCCTGTAACTGCAACAACGGCACCTGTAACTGGAACAACATCGCTAGTGACAGGAACAACTACACCTGTAACTGGAACAACATCGCTAGTGACAGGAACAACTGCACCTGTAACTGGATCAACATCATCAGTAACAGGAACAACTGCACCTGTAACTGGATCAACATCATCAGTAACAGGAACAACTGCACCTGTAGATGCAACAACTACACCTGTAGATGCAACAACTACACCTGATGTTGGAACAACATTGCCAGTAGCAGGAACAACTGCATCTGTAACTACGACCACGCCTACACCTCCAGGTATAAGGTTAAACTCAAAAATATTAACGCCATGAAGTGAAACTGCCTTTGTGGTCGAAAAGTCGAAAAGAAAACTTTTTGGTTTGTTTTTTTTATTTTCGCAGAATGTGTAATAAAAACAGGATAGTATTACTCTTTTAAAGTCTTTCTTTTTGTAGTTTTCTTTTTTGTTTTCACGTATTGAAGGTAAAAAAAAAACCCACTAAATTATCATTGCTTTCTTAGTAACTCTTGGTGGTGAAGATTTAACTTTACAAAGTTCAGAAATTTCTCAAATTGTAAAAGCTGTTCGCTGTATTCTTTTTTCCATCACATAGCGTGCCAGGGTTTAGCCGACATTGTCATCGCGATTGACGACTCAGCAAGCACCCGAAGAGACGCCCAAGGTGGAGGGACCGAGGTGGCGCCAGGACAGTTTGAGCTGGCGGAGTACTACATCCAAAACTCCCTGCTAAATACCGAGAACATCAACATTGGTCTCATCGCACACAGCAACACTGGCAGAGTGCTTTCGGGATTTTCCAATGATTCGGTGATTCTTTTCGTCTATTTGGTCTCTTAGTGACTCTCAAAAACCCTTGAATTCACGATGTACTCGGGTGTTCCCCTTTTTTACACACAACAGTACTGAGAGCGTGCTTTCGGGGTTTTATAATGATCCAGTATCTTAGGTTTAGGTTACATTGATGGCATGTCTTTACACACACAGGGCTTTCCTATTAACCTTTTATGACGAAAATGACCTGCTGAAACGAAACAGGGAAAAAACTGCTCGAGTACGGTTCGCTCTATGCCTTTTAAAAAGTTCTTTATAACTTTGTACCAAGCTTTTTTCGCAACGGTTGCCTTGCGTGTTGTGGTCTTTTTTCTTCAACCTGGTGTTATTCTGTCTTCAATTCTTGTTTTCTACCTCACTTATTAGCTTTCTTTTTTCCCAACAGAGTGGCAGTTGATTCATGTACATCGTTGTTGGTATTTAGAAAGTAGCCTACAAATCTAATTAGCTTACTTAACTTAACAAAAAAATCCTTATCACAGCATCAACTTTTGCGGCGACGTGGTCTAGTAGTAGACTCCCAGCTGTGGGACCCAGCAATCCCGACTTCGAGCCTTTGCTGGGAATGTCGATGTTTAGTCATTGGGAAGGGCTCTTAACACATATTTCCTCGCCACACTTAGGGGTTAAATGAGTACTTGGCTATGGGCAGTGAAAGATCTTGTCAGTATGCAAAAGTGATGCGCTCTTATTATTGCTTTCTTTGTCAGTTCAGAAGATGATTTGGTTTACAACGGATGGACTTGGAAGTCATACTAAGGGCTTAAAGCATTTTACTGGATTAGACGTTATATGTAAACACCATTAAACTTTTACCTTACCCCCTAAACAAAACAAAGGAAAAAAACATACCGTCCTCGAGTCCTCTCTCACTCTCCCTTTTTTATCTTGTTATTCCCCTTTCTCACTCTATCGACAATGTTTTTTGGCTCTATGTGTACATTTCTCGACGGCTTTTACAAGTGTGTATAAGAAGATTTCGAAGGATTTTTCTTTCATAAAAAAAGCTCTATAAAAGCGAAAGTATTTAATTGATGCTTATTAAATTTGTTGCTTTCACAGACAGTTCTAAACGCCTCACTGACGTTCACGCCCCAGTATTCGATCAGCAACACTGGGGCAGGTTTGGACGTGTCTACCGACCTTCACCTTGACACGGGCAGGGCAGGGGCTGATAAGTTCACCATCCTCCTGTTGAACTCGAGGACCAGCGATCCATTTGGAACACTTGTACATTGCTTTTTCTTTCAATCATTTATCTTTTTTTTTAAAACTATATGAACCCTTCGGGAAATTTGACGTAACTGTGTCGCCACAAGAGCAGCGCCACTGAGATGCCCCAGCAGACCAGTAGTCCTACATTGGAAAGCCATTTTTACCTCATTATGCAGGGTGTTGTAGGCGCATATCACAAACTCAAGCATTGCCTATAGCTGGGTACCCATTAATCAGGTGAATGGACTGGATTAACTTAAGGTTAACTGCTTTCCCAAGGCAATTGCAACATGGCAATATTATCTACATAACATGGGAGGAAAAAAAAGATTTCTCGTTATCCATTCGGCTTTTCATTATGATACAGGCATAGGAGTTTTTTTTTTAATTTAAAAGAGAAAAAAAGTGAATTTTTCAAAGTAGATTGATTCCCCCTTTTCTACCGGCTCTGTGGCCTAGCGGCAAAACACTCTCTCAGAGATTGGGAGGTGCGTGGTTCGATCCCCGGCCGAGTCAAACCAAGGACTTTAAAATTGGTATTAGCAACTGATCCGCCTAGTGTCTGTCATTATATATTTAGTGTTAATTCTGGTCGGCCCGGTGTCAGGATAATGTGACTGGGTGTGGTGTATGCAAGCTCTCCTTACATAACAGTGTGACAGCACGCTTTCAATTGTCTCTAGCGCCGTCTCTCATATAACGTCGAAGTTGACTGGGACGTTAAAATTCAAACAACCAAACCAAATCCTCCTTTTCTGGATTTGAAATTTACATTTCACAGAACCACTTATATCTTTACGCAATCATGATTTTGGATATTTTCATCTAATTCTTCACCTCTCAGGGCTCAGAAAATGCTGTGTTTATGAATTAGTTTGAATGTCTTGTAATGAAAAAAAATCCGACTTGTTGGCGTTGGTTACGAGATAGAGAATTAAAGTACAACTACCTTGTAACAACTTCGGCATAGTCAGTCAGTAGTTTGTTTCTTTTTTTTCTAACAGCAAATTCTTAAAAGCCTTAAATGATATTAATAGCACACCTTTTTAAGTACAAGTTTCCATAATCAAAGAAGACCCGCTCATCAACTTTGAGCACTGTGGAGAGAAAGGTAATGGACAACAAAAGCTGTTTTGTCGGTTGAACTTTTCTCATTTCAATGTTATCTTAATTCAAAGTCTTGCTTTTTTTCATCTACTTTCCCTTCTCATCTCCTCCGCTCCTCTCTTTTTTTCCTTCAGCACCCCCTTCCCCCCTCCGCTCCCCCGCTGATGAATCTTTTCTCTATGCTTCCCTGCATACTTTATTTCAAGAACTGGTTCTCCTTTAGTGGTACTTCTCGTTTTTGTTTTTTCGCTAATAATGCATGACATTTCTCTGTTTCCATCCTGTTCTTTTCTTCTTCACCTCTATAGATTCAGGCAAGTCGAGCCAGGAACAATGGAGTGCACGTCGTGCCCGTGGCTTTTAGTGACAGTGGAAGCATTCCTGTGTCCACTCTCGAGCTGAGGCTTTTGGGGGCCAATAGAAATGCTTATTTTACGGTCAGGGATGATGCTGATCTGATGACGCTAGTAGATTCGATAACTGCAGTCGTCTGCCCAGGTTAGAAAATAATTTTAACTGTCTATCTTAAAAAAAAATGTTCAATTTACAACTTGTTTTATTTAATGTCCAAAGGCCGTTTTGTACAGCGCCTAATATATTTATTTATACACTGAAATGCTATAATAAGCGCTTATCATAGCTTGTCGATAGGCCATCACCGATAGCCACAGAGGTCTATTAATAGACCTCTGTGCCGATAGCACATCGGGTTTTCCTCTAAGACAGATTCCGTTGAACACCTATTTTCAACTAGCTTATAAACATAAAACGGCTTGGTTGTCACGCTAACGGTAGGCTAAAAACAAGAGCTAGATCTAGTTGTAAAATATTGACTCTATAACATTGATTACTGTGAACTATCAACAACAACTAAAAACAACAACAAAAAAAAAAACATGAACAAAAAGCAAAGGATTTATGTGCTAAAAGTATATCTGAAATTCCTAATAGTTTTCAACTGGGTTCCATAGAAAGTGCTGAAAGAAATACAAGTGATAGAAGCACTTTATAAAGTACTCAGTTCTACAAATATATCACTTACCAAGTTACTTAATCTGTTATAACATACACCGAACATAGTCAGAGTGTGAAACATTCAGGAACAATACATAAATGGACATACCATTAAGATAATAACCATCTCATTCATACTCAAGTAGAAAATACGCTATCCGATGTACCCGGATTAGATTTTTCATTCACTAGAGCTAGATTTCTAAAACTGTCTTTTTATGTTTCTGGCCTAAACCTACTTCACAATTTGGGAAACACAATTTCTTCCGCATTCCCTTTTGCCGATTGCGCATTTCTTATTGTGACTCGATAGGACAAAATATACGAAGTTTAAGAACGCTCTTAGATTACTTTTGATACGTAATTCCGCACCAAGAGGTAGATTTAGATTCGAACCATTGCATGTAAACACGAAGTACTGGATCAGTTGTCCCAAGTCATATTTGTGCAAGATATAATAAAGGTTACGGCAGTGGCTGTATTGTAACTTTTTGGGACAGTCACATTTTTTTCACATTTAAAACAGCTTAGGTCTAGCAAAAATACATGACCTTTGGGCAATCCAAGCCTAGATCTATATCTATAACGGTTCTGACCTATAACTGCGTCACAACTTGGGAACTCTATGTCACGACCTAGGGAACACCAACCTCTTCCGCCTTCCTCCATGCAGATCGCACACCCCTTTGTGTGGTGTGTTGGTAAAATAATATTAGTATTACGCAGCTTAAATAAAATGCTCTTAGACCACTTTTGATACACACTTCCGCACCAATATTTAAATATGGGACCGTTTCAGGACTAACTCCTTTTGTGTGTAAAATTCAAAAGATAAGCTCACCAAAAAACTTTTCTGAGGGCGAGGTAGCTTATTTGAATAACTCTAGTGCTAAATCTAAGCCTAAAAACCCTACCATTGCCACAGAGGGAACTACTCTTCAGGAACTTTTTTAAGTTCATAGAACAGCCCTGAGGCCAGAATATTAGCCGTGCCGTATTCATTTCTAGATGATTTGACTTCTAAATTGAAACCTTGCAAAAGAAAAGAGAACATCATCAACAACAATCAGACGAGCACGTTTTTCTACACATATTAGCATTAAAAATACCAACAGTATAAATTAGTTATATATTACAAAGTTTAAGCTAATTGTCACTTACTCAATATTGTATTTTCACAGCGGCCTCACTAGCATAAGCATAGGGCGGGGCACAGCTGATTTCGAAGAGATAGGAACAAGGTCTTGATCTATGATCCGCAGCGTTTCGAAGCCCTTCATCCGTGAGACCCGCCGCTGGACAACAATATCATAAATTGATAAATGAAAATTATTATGTCAATATGTGCATGAATTTTTGTAAAAAAAATTTTTTTATACTTTCTTAGTGTGTTTAATTGCCTTTTTATATTTTTACGATCGCATGAACCTCATAACTATAAAGGGAACATTTATGTATACTAATACAAGAAATACAAATACAAATATTTATTATTTGATATTGAATGTTGAAGAATTCTTGAACTGTAAGTGCGTGTACTCTGGAAAGCGTCTTACGAACTTCCAAGGGCGCCGATAGAAATTATGTACAGCAAGAGAGAAAATCCGTGTATTGCATTAGGTTATTCAGGAATTCTGTAATACTATAAACAAACTTGGAGTACCCTTTTCCCATAGTAATCGGTTTTCATGTAATGGTTGTTTTTAAATTTTTGTTCACTCTTTTTGTGAAAATTATTTCCAGTTTCATCACTCTTTTTATGCAAATTCTTTTTACTTCCATCACCTTTTTATGCAAATTTTTTTTAATTCCATGAATTTTAGATCTGTTCTTTTCCGAATGTTAATAGTGTTAATATTTACTTTCTAACCCTCCTCTTCAATGAGTCGCGAGGGGGCACTCCACACATTCCCAGATCCGGCCCCTATGGGACCGGCCTTAGGCAAAGTCTCTACTTAAGATGACATTTTGTTAGTATTAGTGCCTTACCCTATCCTGGATAGAAAGATAAAAGCTGTGAGGTAAGGTTCAAGACTCGTGAAATGAGAGAGTAAAATGAAGTATTGTTGTTCCTTTCGTTCAATAGATATGCAGCAAATAACAGTTTCATTTTTCCTTTTAATCAGATGAGCAAAACAATTTAATGCTAAGTCTCGACTGTCGAAAGCTATCAGCTAAATCTAAATCATCATTTAGACCTAGTTGGGTTACACACTCCTCTTGCTAGTATGACTGCAGCAGTTTTACATTCCCAACACTCATACGGTGCATGGCTGCAGCAGTTTTACGTCCCCTACGCTAATAGCCTACGGTTGCATGACTGCAGCAGTTTTATATCCCCTACGCTCATACGGTGCATGGCTGCAGCAGTTTTACGTCCCCTACGCTAATAGCCTACGGTTGCATGACTGCAGCAGTTTTATGTACCCTACGCTCATACGGTTGCATGGCTGCAGCAGTTTTACGTCCTCTACGCTTATACGGTTGCATGACTGCAGCAGTTTTACGTCCCCTACGCTCATACGGCAGCATGGCCTTACTGTTTGGAGGTGTTGGGTGACGCTAGGCCTATACGATCGCACACTCACATTGTGCAGATCTTTTGAATAAACAGCTGAGTAAATTTAGTCCTTGTATTAAATTCATCGAATATCTTGACAACCAGCTGCACATAAGGTATATCAAATACTCCATGCAAGAAAACCATTTTCGGTCTTTGTGATAAGAATATAATACAATGAACTTGATTTAACGCACGTACAAACTTTATGTGATTACAACTAATCCCGTATCTTTAAATTTATTAAGCATTGTGTCTCTTGTTTTAAGTGTTGTTCCCCAAGTTATCCGAAATTAATAAATTTTATATAAATGAAGTTTCTGTGAATTTTAAACGAATTGTTGGGTTATTATGTATAGATCTACTTGTACTTTGTTGATCAAATAAAATTGCTGAGAAGAAAACGTCTCTTGTGCACACGATACGAACTGATTTTTATCTAGTGATTCAGGCTGTGGTGTATGTGGTCAAAGAATTTTTTTTATCGATTTTTCCAAGCAGAGCGAATAGGTTTGTAATGACTTATGTGATACTTTTACAACCTCATATTCTAAAATCATTGTTTTTTTCAGATGTCAGACATGTTTTCTCATTTTCCTCAATCATTTCTTATGTTTTAATATAGATTATGCGAGGCAAAATATACTTGACCATAGATAATCATCTTATTGATTCTGACCTATTTTTACCCGTAAATAGCCACGTGGCTATAGAGGTCAACAAACCACCTTATAGCGGATTTTATTTGGGCTACTGTTTGGGTTGTTGTTTGGGGTCACTTTGACAGTCTTAGTTAGATCTAGATTATTCAAATAAGACACCAACCAAGTTTCCACCCTTTTAAAAAATGTGTGGTCCTAAAATAATTACTTCAGTGTGTTTTATAGCCGTGAAAAATGTAATTAATTTGAGTATTTCTTTTACGTGCAAAAAGACAAGATATATGTATAAGAGTCCGTACATAAAATCTTCAGCCTAGCCCCACGAGCAAAGGAAATTCAAGTGAGATTATTTACATAGCATCTAACCCAAGCAGCATCCCAAATAAAATCCGTCATTACTTTTTCTACGTATCATAGAAATGCCTCTACTTTTCTACACATATTGGCGCTCGCGTAACATAAAATGAAACATGGGATGGCGTGAATGCGGAAGAGGTCCAATGAATGGTAACCCCCACTGACCCCAAGATTTACGTGACGTTTTGGTGATATAGGTCAAAATCATTAGATTATGACAAATTAATAATCAATAAACTCGGCTTATATGCCTGGCGCTGAAAACCTCTTACGTTGTAAGGCAAAACTATTTAGCGATTCTTCCAACATTTGAAGTACCATTCCGATATCAAAATCTGCATAGATGAACAGAAGTGACGGTGTTGTGAACTGCTGTTTGTCTTATTTTACTCTATACGCTTTCGTTTTTTCTTTTGTTTATTTTTTTACATGTTGGCCTCTGAAATTGGTCCCAATCAGTTACTACTCCTTTATGCCTGTTCTTTATGGTTTTTCGATTCCAAAATGCACTTCAGTGATAATAAATACAATGTAGTGGGTTTTCTTATGATAGACAGTATTGGAGTTTTTCTTGTCTTCTTTGTTTTCACAGAGAGTGATGACTTTGGCAAGTGAAATTTCTAACTCAAACCAGCAGTAAAGGGCTAACACTCAGCGATTTATTTGAATATAAATCACCCCCACCCCACAACCCCCTTCTTTTTACCCCAGCATTGTTCCCGACTGCAAGTGATTTGAATGCTAATTAAGATGCAACCGTCAAATTTATACTCATACACAAGACTTTAGGTTCTTCCATTGAAATTGTGCTTCTTAGAATGAAAAAAGATGAAAACAGAAAGAAATAGAGAACATACTGTAGCTCACTCAGTGAACTTAGGTCCACAGTCGGTAGAAATTAACATGACAGAATATTAAGCATCGTGTTAAAGGTCCTGGGTTCGAACACCAACCCTGATAAATTTTATTTTAGCCA
>BMAT01004452.1:21799-35112 GCA_019649035.1 Elysia marginata | reverse complement strand
GTTAAGTAGAAATCTAGGTGTTAATTACCCTCACGGAAACGATTTCAACCTCTGGCTCCTCGCTATTATCATATCGCTCTGGGATAATAAAGTGTTATCTCATCTTATCTCTAAAATGCTTAGACTGTCTTGAAAAGCAGCGGTACCCAACGTTGCTTGGAAAGTTAGAATGAAACCCCCTAAGTGCATCATTACAACAGAGAGGGTAAAAACAGGGCTCAATATCATTACTGTAATCAGCATGAATGTTATCTCTTAACGAGAGTTGTAGATTAGTTTAAAAATAAAGGAAGGGAAAAAGGTGTGTACTCTTATGCATACTATTTGGTCAGATATCGATTAAGATTTATTTTGTGGGCCTTAAATGTTTTTCCATTGCCTTGGTGTGTTGATATAACTTTAAAAAAGCTGTTCAACTCCTCTAATGAAAATGTCACGTTGGTTTTTTGTTTTTTTTTGGTTTTTTTTGCCTCAATCAGTTTCATCTGCCGTTCTCATCTCTCAATGTGAATTTGTGAGCTGCATTTTCATATTTTTTTTTTGTACAGCTTGCCAGGGTTTTGCAGATATTATTATCGCCATCGACGACTCCTCAAGCACTCGGAGATCCGCGCCAGGTGGAGGGACCGAGGTAGCACCAGGACAGTTTGAGCTGGCGGAGTACTACATCCAAAACTCCCTGCTAAATACCGAAAACATCAACATTGGTCTCATTGCACACAGCAGCACTGGAAGAGTGCTTTCGGGATTTTCCGACGACTTGGTATTTTGAGATTTCATATATGAAGCCACCTAAGTATATATTATGAATATAACATACTTGTACGACAGCTTCCAAATGTTTATTCAATTCGCTTCACAAAGCGTAACAGCAATATACAAATTAATGAACTTTCGAACACAACTTTTCCCTTGCAGACCTTGATTTTAGTGATGATTGATAATCTTTT
This sequence comes from Elysia marginata, assembly GCA_019649035.1. Classification (NCBI taxonomy): domain Eukaryota; kingdom Metazoa; phylum Mollusca; class Gastropoda; family Plakobranchidae; genus Elysia; species Elysia marginata. Next base: position 34,162 of record BMAT01004452.1, on the reverse strand, counting down.
AGGCTTTACCTAAGGTGCTGCCTTTTAATACTTTTTTGCTCTAATCTTCATCTACGCCTACTTCAGAACCCTCTATCCTAACAGCCTAGCTCTGATTGCCCTACGAAAGTTGTATTATTGAATAAAGTCACAAGAGAGTTTTGTATTTCGAACGCAAAATGACAACCTGAAATAATAAGTCAGCCGCCTTTAATGTTACTGTAAACAACTTTTAAATGTTAAATATCCTGATTCGTTACCAATAGACGACCCTAGATGGTTCCCTAGTCTTCACGCCCCAGTACTCCAACAGTGACACCGGCGCAGCCTTATCAACATCTACTGACCTTCACCTTCAATCAGGCAGGGCAGGAACTGAGAAGTTCACCATTCTCCTGTTAGACTCGGGCACCAGCAACCCGTTTACTACGTTTGTATGTTTTATCATGTTGTAATTTTTTTTTCGTAGCCACAGTGGCTTTGCTGATAATTAGGACCGAGAGCTTATACCTTTTTTTTATTGGCAAATAAAGATCACGACATTACAACGGCCACAAAGATCACAGTGGACAGTTTTTGCATATTGTTTCAGCAATAATGAAAAAATATATCTAAACTAATAACACCGATCATGAAAACTTTAATCACAAGTAGAAAATAATAATAATAATAATAATAATAATAATAATAATAATAATAAAGTGCCGTCTTCGGTCCAAAGGTTGACAACCATGTCTCTCCATTCTTCTCTGTTCTCGGCCTTCCGTTTCGTATCTTCATAGCTTGTCGAGCCTGACCATTCCTTTACATCGTCCATTCATATCCTACTTGGCCTTCCCTGTCCTCTCTTCCCTTCGATTTTCTCCTCTAGGTATAGTTAAAGCAAAGGTCCCGAGCTGCCTCTCATGATGTGTCCAGCATACCCAAGTTTCCGCTTCATAAGCTGTTGCAACAGTCATTCGCCGACATCGGCCATTTGCATAATTTCTTAGTTGTTTTTCTTTCTGTTGATGGGACCTTGAGAAGTCTCCTGTAGCACCACATTTCGAACGTCTGTATTTTATTTTCAACCGTCTTGGAATAGGTCCATGCTTCGCAATCATAGCTGAAAACTGAGAATACGTAGCACGCCAGGATTCTCTCCTTTGTATTGAGACCAATGTTCCTTCACAGCAGCTATTTGTTCTCCCAAAACTATAATAGTAATAATTATAATAATAATAATAATAATAATAATAATGATAATAATAATGAAAATAGTTATAATAATAATTATCAAATTAATATGTACGAAAGATTGCGATGAAGATGGTGGTGATTAAGATGATGATGGTGATACGGATGTTGTGGGTGAAGATAATGGTAATAATAGTGGCAACAGTAAATGTTATATCATATATAGACAACTCATACTTTATTTTAAGTCATACACCGTGCACGTTTGAACTCCGACTCACAATTTCACAAAACAAGAATTGCACAGTCTTGTTTTTTTTCCTTTTCAAGAAACTTCTGCCGTGATACAGCTTTCCGTTTGTCCCGGGCAGACTTATGTTCCATAAAATAAGGTTTTGGTTAGTGTGACAATCGCGTCTTCTAAAAAATCTCTTTTCACCTGGTTCAACTTGTTTTAATAAAGTCTCCCTTTGTTTCTTTCAGTCCGAGGCAAGTCGCGCTAGAAGCAGCGGAGTGTACGTCGTGCCCGTAGCGTTCGGCAATGGCGGAAGTATCCCCGTGTCCAATCTAGAGCTGAGCCTCTTGGGAGCCAACAGCGCTGCTTTCTTCACAGTCACCGATGATGCTGATCTGATGAGCCTGGTCGACTCTATCACTGCGGTCGTCTGTCCTGGTAAGGCACGTTTCACATGACGCGTATCTCGTGCGGAAAACTCCGGACCAGCTCTAGATTGATGATCCGGGTTTTTTCCCTTCTTTTTACATGGCGCATTACCATATGAAGAGGTGATGTAAAGCGACAGCATTTAGTTCTAAGTCTCCGATCCGAGACGGTCTGGAGTCTTCCCTAAGGAATAAGCGTCATGTGTAAATGGCATATGTGATAACGTAACTGCGCTAGCAAAATCGTATATATCATTTATCATAGTTTAGAAAGAATGAAACCTTGTACCAAAATGGCGTAACTGATCTTGATCTACTAAGATAATTATGATTATCAAAATACTTTGAAAAAGAGGTAAATCTCCATAAAATAGGAAAACGTGACCCGTTAAGTTTTATTAAAAGTTTATTATTCCAAAAATCGATGTACTTTTTTTCAAAACGTGTTCAGGGGCAATAACGACTTTGCCAGTTCCTACGACGACTACGCCATTGCCTACAACAACTACGCCAGTTGCTGCGACAATTACGCCAGTTGCTACGACAACTGCGCCAGTTGCTACAACTGCGCCAGTTGCTACGACAACTACGCCAGTACTCACAACAACTACACCAGTTGCTACAACAACTACACCAGTGCCTACAACAACTGCACCAGTGCCTACAACAACTGCACCAGTGCCTACAACAACTACACCAGTTGCTACAACAACTACACCAGTGCCTACAACAACTACACCAGTACATACAACAACTACGCCGTTACTTACGACTACTGCCTCATTAACTACAACAACTGCCCCAGCGACTACAACAACTGCACCAGCAACTACGACAACTTCGCCAGAACTTACGACATCGGCGCAAGTAACTACAGAAGCTGCTGCTCCAAGGCCGACATCTACCAGCAGTGGCCCATCCGCTTCAACACCATCATCACTGTTTCCAGGTAAAAAAAATGTAAACTAAACCTCTGTTAAAACCAACATCTTTTATTTTGCTTGCTTGGCTTTTTTCAATTCTAATAAAATTATTAGTTAGATAAATAAATGTGTTTGTAGTCTTCCATCAACAAAGGCAGTCTCAAGACTTTACATGTTTACCTCAGCAGGCCAATACACACCAACGCATATTCAACTTATATTTTACAGCATTAAAGTACGGCTGCCTGTTAGGCACTCATATACCGATTTCATGCACTGCCTTTAGCCAGATACTCAAATTGCTTTCTTAAGGCAGTTAGAACATGTGCCGTGATTGGTCATCGAACCCGCGACCGCCGAAAAACAAGTCCGACGCGCTAACCACTCAGCCACGCTGCTCTGATTCTTTAGTTGATACAGTTTATTTTTTTACGATCTTAATTATATTATTCCCTGTATTTTGAATGAAAAAAATCAACAATAATACGTTACTTCTTTTCCTCATATAGCTTGCCAGGGTTTAGCAGACATTGTTATCGCCATTGACGACTCATTAACCACTCAGAGATCCGCTCCAGGTGGAGGGACAGAGGTGGCGCCAGGACAGTTTGAGCTGGCGGAGTACTACATCGAAAATTCCCTGCTAAATACCGAGAACATCAACATTGGCCTCATTGCACACAGCAGCACTGGGAGAGTGCTTTCGGGATTTTCTACTGACTCGGTAAAAAACAAAAACAAAACAAAATAAAACCATCTACTGGAGACAGTCAAAAGCTTGACTTAACCTGGTTTTTAAATAATGATAATAGTAGTAGTAATAATAATAATAATAATAATAATAATAATAATAATAAAAATAATAATGAGGATGATAATGATAATAGTAATGATAAAAACAATAGTGATTAAAATGATGAAAAATAGTAATTATAAAATAATAAAAATAATAGCAATAATAATATGACAATAGTTAATAATAATGATGAAAATGATAATACGCTCGTAGTAATGATAATAGTAACAACAATTATAATAGTAATTATAATAATGATAAAAGTAATAGTAATAATAATAATGATAATAGCAATAATAATTATGATGATTATAATAATGATGATGATAGTAAAAATAATAATAATAATAATAATAATAATAATAATAATAATAATAATAATAATACATTTGCATAGAGCTAACTGTAAAAACACAATAAAAACTTTAAGCGCCTAACATTCTTGTTTCAAAAAATTATAACCAGCTAGAGTATTCACCCAATAGTAGTGCAAAGACCTCATATTAATACTCCAAGAATAATTGTACATGAAAGAGATAAAACACATTCAAGTGTTAAAATATCAAATGGAAAAATCTCCCAAGGTGTGGTTTTTGTCCAACTATGCTTTTCTTTAAAATAGCAAAAGGCAGATACATGTATGTACATGTTTATGCAGAGCTTTTAGTCAATTGATAACATCTTAAATCATCATAAATTTATTGGCTACTTTTCTATTCCTTTCCAACATTCTCTATTCGCATTTTTTTAAAATCCCGCACCTATTTCTTGATCATCAGGCAACACTGAATGGTTCCTTGAACTTCACACCGGAGTTTTCCAGTAGCGACACCGGTTCAGGGTTGTCCACATCTACTGACCTTCACCTTCAAACAGGCAGGCCAGGGGCTGAGAAGTTCACCATTCTCATGTTAGACTCAGGCACTAGCAGTCCGTTCACAACGTTTGTACGTCTTGTTTTTCTATTGTCCTTTCATTGTTTTAGTATATCCAAAGTAGTATATATTGTAGTCAACTCTAAGCCTTGCTGTCGGCACCCTAGATAATACGTCACTGTATAAATCTTTTTTTCCAATAAAAATATCATTTGAAGTACAAAAATTAAGCTTTATAGAGATCAACAAGTTCTATAATACAGAAAAGGAATTCAACAAGAGCAGTAGAAGCAGTTAGATTTCACCAATAACGCCAGCACACGTCGTTTCATGATTGTGCTGAAGTCAGTTTGGAAATTATTTTAAAGAAATTGAAATGGGATTGCCCGCTGCCTCTTGAAAACAGCTTTTAAAAATTTACGAGATGGGTTTTTATTGAAGATAAACATTTTTTTTAAGTTCTATTGCTATTACTGAAACCATCGAAACCTTTGAACCATCTTCAAGAAACTAACTCTCTCTCTCTCCCTCTCTCTCGCCTTCTCCTCCTCTCTCTCTCCCCTCTCTCTCTCTTTCTTCCCCTCTCTCCCCCTATCCCTCTCTCTCCCCCTATCTCTCTCGCCTTCTCCCTCTCTCTCTCTCTGTCTGTCTGTCTCTCTTTCTCTCTCTCTCTCCCTATCCCTCTCTCTGCCCCTATCTCTCTCGCCTTCTCTCTCCCCCCTCTGCTCTCTCTCTCTCTCTCTCTCTCTCTCTCTCTCTCTCAGGCCCAGGCGAGTCGTGCCAGACTCAGTGGTGTGTACGTCATACCTGTAGCATTCGGCGACGGCGGAGGTGTTCCTGTAGCTACACTAGAGCTGAGTCTTTTGGGAGCCAACAATGGCGCTTTCTTCACAGCCACCAGTGATTCGGATCTCATTGGTCTTGTAGACTCCATAACTGCAGTCGTCTGTCCTGGTAAGGAAATTTAATTGGTCTTTTGCATGTCAAATCTCTCTTCTTGCAAAGTTAAAAAAGGGGATCCATCAGTGATCTATTTTGTAGGGTGGTTATTTATGCAGAAAAACTCAAATGCTGAATATTAGCTTGAGGATTGCCCAGGGCCTGAGGGGGAACATCTCTTAACCATTCTTAAGGTGCATTCAACAGCCTTGCACTATCTTGGTAGTTTTAACTTTTGTCAGAAAGAATTGTGGTATCTGTATTGAATATGCTTACTTATACCTAGCATAATGTACTTCAAACGCATGTAATAATCAGTAAACAGGATGGGCGCCTGCTGGCAACGTGCGTTATCGCTATACATGCACCATATATCTGCATCTTTCATGTTTATAGGTATATTTGAGAGAGTGTGAAACAAAGTTTATGATTAAAATCAATATTAATATTAGTGTTTCTCGTGAGAGTTATTAATCTATTTACAATAGTTTTCCTCTATTAAATCTTTTCAAGGGGAGATCACTGCACCAACGGCAGTTACGACTGCGCTAGCATCCACAGCTGCCGTGCCAGTAACAACAACAGCAGAGCCTACAACAACTGTGCCGCCGGCTACTACAACAGCTGAGCTGACCACAACTTCATCTTCAGCTCCTACTACCAGAATCCCAATCGAAACGACAACTTCATCATTACCTCCAACCACATCGGTTTCAACGACATTGGCAACGCCTGGAGGTATAATTGCTCTAAATTCATAGTTTGGTTTGACCTACACGTTGAAACTGAAATTGAGTTGAAACATAAGGATTGCTTTAAAACTTAAATACACCATAAACTTATATTTCCGTTTACTGTCATAGTGGTTTCGTTGTATAAGAGTTTTAAAAACGTTTCGGGTTAATACATGCAACTTGAGTTCCAGGTTTAGTTCAAAGGAAACCGAGGAAATTCATTATTTTTTAAAAGTTATGATAGTCTTGCAAATAGCTTTATTTAGTATGTTTTGCAATATTCTTTAAAAAGTTGCACCCTGTTTCAATACAGTTTATTGAAGAAAGACATTCACAGACTGTTGCATTTTCTATTTGCTGTAAAGAAGATCTTTGGCGATTGTCTCGTGTTGTATTTTCTGTTGCAAACAGACTAATCAAGTTATTGTTTGTGTACCGGAAATATTCTGCAATTGCTTATTTGCCTATTCAGATCCATTGATAACAAGTAGCTGCTTAATAAAAATTGCATTCAACTTCCTCACAAAGGCTGTCAGGGTTTTGCTGACATTGTCATCGCCATTGACGACTCATTAAGCACTCAGAGATCCGCTCCAGGTGGAGGGACAGAGGTGGCGCCAGGACAGTTTGAGCTGGCGGAGTACTACATCGGAAATTCCCTGCTAAATACTGCCAACATCAACATTGGTCTCATTGCACACAGCAGCACTGGTAGAGTGCTTTCGGGATTTTCCGTTGACTCGGTAAGCGTATTTCAGCTCATGTAACATTTCAAATTCAACTATTATTACGGTATTATTACGTGTAGCGCGAGGTGGATCTCAAGAAACAGCAATCTGGTTAAAGCACTGCTCTTTCCCCCTTACACTTTTACCCTTGGAAAGTCTTTGAACTTTTATGTAGAATTTTTATGTGGTAGACTTATACATCTTTATTTTAAAAAGTGCTTGGTTTATTTTGTCTCTGTAGAGTTCAGGTGTTTTTTTTTTGTTGTTGTTTTTTTTCAGTGCAGGTTTTAATGTGTCAATTTTGAATAATTAATGCCTGTTTGTATACTAAAACTATATATCTTGCCTCTTTCTCATTCTTTCTATTTTTGCACATGCCATCTATCTATGTATATATCTATCTATCTATCATTTATCTATTTACCTCTTCAACCATATAACCATGGTTTTTGTTTCAAGCAAGTTCTAAACGACCTGCTGATTTTTTCAGCCATTGAAACACATGCTTCTACTCATTGACCTCTGATATTAACGACCAGGTTGCTCTCAATGACTCGTTGGCGTTCACGCCCCAGTTCTCCATCAGTGACACTGGCGCGGCCTTGTCAACATCCACTGACCTTCACCTTCAAACAGGCAGGCCGGGGGCTGAGAAGTTCACCATTCTCCTCATAGACTCCACCACCAGCAACCCGTTCACTACGTTTGTATGTTGACAACTTTTAGAATAGGGGAATCAGACATGTGCAAATGCGGACACTCTGCAGAGACAACTGAACTATCTCCAGGAATGCTTGCTGTATAAAGAAGTCAGAAAAAAAATTTGGGAACCCACTGCAGAGCTTAGCACCAAACTATTTGGCCCACTCATAGAACTAGAAAAAAACAATTAACTCCCTGTAACTGACGGGTATACATCCTTAAAAAAATAAACATTTGGAGAACACAAAGAAGAAGTTTCTATGTTGACGCTTTGGCTCCCGTATTTTTTTTTTTATCTTAAATGATTTTATTTGATCTTATATGTGTTGCTGTAAAAGGAAATACAGCAGTGTTGACGTTACTGGTTTTCCCCTTCGCCTGAAAATTGATGGAATATGCTAAGAAATGAATTTGTTTAAGAGTGTTATTACTTGTCTTTTAAAGAAGCACTCAAAAATTTAGGGGCGAATTCATGTACATATAATATTATAGCACTATGTCCAGGTTTTTTTATCTCGGTGATAAAAGAGCGGACGTCCTGTTTCGGTAGCCTTTATTTCGGCTGAGTACTGCATGCGGCAAATGTCGCAATTATAATCTAATAAAAGCTGTGCATATAACGAAACTATTGCGTTTCACTATTAAAATGGCGTCTCGCGACAGTTTGCGTAAAACTCTTTTGTGCAATAGTTCAATGTGACCCAAATTCACACAGAGACACATTGATCCGAAAAACAAAAGAGTTTTACTCTGACTTCTGGCAACGACGTCCGCCATTTTGATAGCCAGGCGCAATATTTTCGTAGAGTGCACAGCTTCAAATATTTAGTAAGTGTACTTACTGTATATTTCAGTACAACTAAACACACTAAGGAATGTTGTCGTTATCTTGGGTTAGAAAAAAATGATACATTTTTCTTTCATTCACGTTATTGTATTTCGCACATTTAGTTCTTCTCAATCTTATTTTACTTTAAAATGTTGGGTTTCTCGATTTCTTTTCTCTCGCGTAATATGCTCGTACACATTCCGTTCATGGTCCTCTCGCTAAGCGTCTCTTGTTCTGTGCTTCTTTTCTCTACAACGGCTCTATCCTAGAATGTTTTTGGCGTAGCTTTTTCTCATGTTATCTTTTATTTATCCAGCCTAAGATTTCGGCTTTTATAAAGGTAGTTTTTCATGACTTCATCTTTTATTTACCAGCCTCGAGCAAGAGGGTGGCTTTTGATGACTTTCTCTTTTGACTATACAGCCTCAGGTTTCCATTAATATAAGGGTAGCTTTTGATGACTTAATCTTTTATCTATACAGCCTCAGGTTTCCGTTGATTTAAGGGTAGCTTTTGATGACTTAATCTTTCATCTATATAGTCTCAGGTTTCAGTTAATATAAGGCTAACTTTTGATGACTTAATCTTTTATCTATACAGTCTCAGGTTTCCGTTGATATAAGGGTAACTTTTATCTATACAGCCTCAGGTTTCCGTTAATACAAGGGTAGCTTTTGATTACTTCAATTTTTTTATCTATACAGCCTCAGGTTTCAGTTTGTTTTATTTTAAGTTTTAATTGTTCCATCTTTTATCTGTGCAGCCTCAGGCGAGCCGGGCGAGAGATAACGGCATCCATGTGGTACCCGTGGCGTTTGGCAACGGTGGGGCCCCTCCAGTGAGCACTCTAGAACTGAGTCTGCTGGGTGCCAATAACGGTGCTTTCCTGACAGCCAATTCTGACGCCGCTCTTATTAACTTAGTAGACTCTATCTCAACAGTTGTCTGCCCAGGTACAGGAACAATTTTACAAGGCCGGATTTGGTTGGGATTTAATGTTATTTAATTATGTTTTGCAGACCTCGGTTCTCAATATCAGATTGGTTTTTACCTGAGGTTTTGTCTTGTTTCCGCTTTCTAAATGTCCGTTTAATAAGTTTTTTGAACGTTCAAATAAAGATTACCATGGTCTATTTAGAGAGAGGCATTTGTGCATTTTTTTTCTTTTTTTTAAAGTATCGTACTTTTGATGCAAGCTTCATAATGGCATTTTAGTGCTTTTTCCCCATTTTTTTTTAGGGAAACGCATGTTCAATCCTAAGTTTTTTTATGAAAATAATTGGTTTATGGTTATTATCCATAGTTAGTTGTTTATTAATATATTAATATTTAATATCTGAATATTCACAACTTGATGCTGATCACCGAGAAAATCAAAATGTCAAGTATTATTTTTATCCATGTTTTATTTAAAACGAAAGAAAGTAATCACAGCCTCTTGAATAGTTGTATTGCAAATTTGCCTTGAACATTTCATATTGCATATATATGGGCTTGTTTCCCGTTCGCAGTAGGCTTCGGTTTTGGTGTTGTTATTTCTCACCGTTGTTATTATTATTATTATTATTATTATTATTATTATTATTATTATTATTATTATTATTATTATTATTATCATAATTATTATTATCATAATTAATATTATCATAATTATTATTATTATAATCATTATTATTACTATTACTATTATTATTATTATTATTATTTAATTTGACTTAGAAAATAATCCAAAATGTTTTGTGTTTGACAGGACCAATATCAACGGTTTCTACACCGGCTGTAACAACGCCATCCACGACGACAGTATCTTCTACAACAGAAATGTCGACACTTTCCGTGAGAAGCACTACAACAGTACCGCCAACAAGCACTGCTACTCCTTCAACTACACCTTCCACGACAGAACGCGTAACAACATCAGCATTGTTAACAACTGCTGGTCTTCCGTCAACGACATCCATGCCGTCTACCACCACGCAAGGTCCTTCGAGAATCCCTGCGTGTAAGATGTGCAGGCTAATAATATAAAAAAAACTATTGTTTGTAATGTTCCCTAAAAATGATCTATGTAAAACCATAATGAGCCAATCGAGTAAGGAAAAAGTCGATGAGATTCACAACGCTCGGCTTAAAAGGAATTGTTTACAATAAGCCCAGACACTTGGCAGTCTAATGGTCCTTTCACATGACGCGTATGCTGTACTTGTTTCTGTGCCTGGGGACTTTGAAAAGATCTATCCCTTGATGTCACCTACATTCGTTCACGTGAAAATAGGGAGAAGGTATCATGTGAAAGCAAAAACCGGATAAAGACGTTCAACCGAAATGTCGCCATTACTCAGTCTAAGTATGGTTCAGGCGCCATGTGAAAGGACCTTAACACGTCATCAATGGACTTTGAAAAAAATCTTTTAGAGTACTTTCCCTTGGGCAGTGGTGAGTTTTTTTAGCTTAGATTTGCCATGAGAGTTTTTTGAACAAACTACCTCGCCCACAGAAGGGTTCGCTGGTGAGCCCAACTTTTGAATTTTCCACACAAGAGAGGTTAGTCCTGAAACAGCCCCATACCAAAACACTCTATATATGAAAGAATTGGCATTTAGAATTTTTTTTCTAGCTATAACTCACAATTGACGAAAAATTCTTACAGCTATATTCATTTTTCAGACGTTCGTTATGTTTTGGCAATTACAAAAAAAGCGTTCCACTTTCAGTGAAAGGAATAAGAAGACAGTTTTAATTAATAAAATAAGTTTTTATGGTAGTTCGTTGGAAATGATATGTAAATATTTCAACTCTTATTAGCCAACAATATTCTGGGTATTTTTCAAAATGGTAGGCCGAAGAACACAAATAATTAAAGTAGATTCCCCCACTTAGTTTGTTGTATTCTGCAGAACTTTGGTTAGATCTAGATCTTAAGACTGGAAAAAGAGTTGAAACTTTAACTTGCATTTAAAAATCAATTTAGATGATCTACATCTAAAAGATACCTTGATCTGGGGTCTATATTAGGCCTAGATCTTGTCTAGGTTTGGGGCGCCATTATTCCTCTATGATTTTAGGTTACGCGTGTCCTATTTTCTCCTGTTTACGTTTAGAGCTTAATCTCTGCGTGTCAAGGGCCGTAATTTCTGGAGGTCACACTTTTTTCCCTAATTGGTCCAGCGTGCCTTGGGTTTGCGGATATTGTTATCGCCATTGACGACTCGGCCAGCACCCAGAGACAACCTGGTAGCGTTGTGTCGCCTGGCGAGATTGAGCTGGCCAGATATTTTGTGGAGAATTCGCTACTGGACGCAAATAACATTAAGCTGGCTCTTGTCGCCCATAGCAGCACTGGAAGAGTTCTTGCTTCTTTCACAACTGACAGGGTAAGTGGAACGTTCTGGTATTTACCACAAATCCTGATCTTATAAAGATCTTCTCCGTTCAAGTCGAAGCTCCTTCCATTCGTTGGAATGTAGTAGATTCGGCGTTCAAGGCGAGGCTATTTTCATTAACATTTTTGTTGGTTCATCATCGTTTTGAAAGCATTCAACCATCTGGTATTCCCTGTATACATTTTCAATATTTAAACAATATGTACCTTAAGATTATTTTCCCAGAATAATATACCTCAGTTTATTTATAAAAAGAGAGACTAAAACGACTCTAAGAGACTATGCATTTTCTAATCAATGAACAATGTTTAGCCTTATAATTAATTACTTTTGTTTTCATAACCACAAAACGTTTTTACATTTAAGCTTGATCTATGATTCTTTTTGTAGCTTGACACAGTTGCTTATTTGATATTCAAGGTCTTTGTTGAAAGTCTAATTGCCCGATTAAGGTATTTTTAAAATTTGCGAGTGAGTAATAAAAATTTAGGATATTGCGAACGTAAAAGGAATTAAGGTGCATGTGTGAGCTTATGTGATGTCATCTTAGGAAAATTAACCCACATAATTGTTTTCATCAGAATAACAGTGTTTGTGTTCTTGATATTTTTATGAATTTTTTTTTTTTTTTTTTTT